>JABUQX010126924.1:0-27500 GCA_015478945.1 Trachelipus rathkii | reverse complement strand
TGATGGAAGTGTATCGGATTCAGATTCTCCTAGTCATGATGATCTAAAGGCTGTAAATTTAGAAGCCAATGAACTTTCCGATTCCTCTTATGATAAGGATAGTGAAAATGAACCACGTCTTGAAATTGACATTCCTGAACAGTATCCCAAAATCACCACAAAATACTCTGAGCCACAGACTTCAAATCCAGATAATATTACAGTGAAACTACCTGGTAGAAATCCTTCCACATCTATAGTGGTTCCAGTTACACCTCTTTTTCAAAAGGTTCAAGTCAGTTGCAATCTGTTAAAATTACAGTTAAAGATACTTTCCACCTCCCATCACTTTTTATACTTAAAGTTACATTGACACTGGTTGATACGACTGATTGGGTTCCTGTGTGATGTTTTGCCTTAAGGTATGAATTCATACCATAGATCTTTCCACCAATTATTTTTAGTCATTGGTCTGGCCAAGGATAACCAGAAGCCAGGAACCTAGGTCAACCAAACTAATGTAGTATCTAGATTACTTAAATAAAACACATAACATAACAATAATATATATAGTATATATGATGTGAATAATGAATTAGTGATTAACTGGATCTTCGTTGGGTTAAAATTCTGATTAATAACTACATATAATACACTATCTAAATCTATGATAATATATAATATAAGAATAGTAGAGGATATATAAATTTAATCAAATGATAAAAAAATAATAATATAGATGCATAGGTAATAAATAATTACTAAGGTAGGTGCGCCATCGGTCCAACATAATAAATGATAAATAAAATAATCGGGCCGTAAAATCTATAGCCTGTGACCCCATCTGGCCGCAGTTCTTTTTCAGAGTCCAAGAAAATTTATCTATATATGTCATTTTTTATAAACAATTTTCCTTAGTCCTTTAATATAAACCCAGCAATAATAAAATACGTATCTATTCCTGAAAAATAGAATATGACAAAATTTCCTCACTCATCAATTGAATTAGTATTATATCAGTCTATAGATAGGGATACTTATAAGTATTAAACCGTCCAATCTCTCACTCTCCTCGTGCAAGACGGAACACTGGAAACCGTACGGTTTTAAAATAGCGGTCGTTCCAAAAACGCGAATGGTGAAGTAACTATAGGAGGGCAAAACAGGGGAGATATGACGAAGTAGAAGAGCAACAAAACAACCACAGAAGAAGAAAAGCATCGCAAGGAAGGAATGTCCAAAAAGGCGAAAGGCATAAGAATATCAGAGCGTATAAAATGCAAAGTCTAGGACAGGGGAGGGTAAAATCAGAGGAGGAAAAGATAAAGAAGTCATCGTGGATGGCGAAACAGATAGAGACGGAAGAAAGCAGTTGGCTATTTCCAATTGGGTACTAGATGAACTAGCCGTGGGAGTAGTAACTAGAAGGCTCCGCTCGGAACCCTCTAGTAGTAACCACACAGCCTCAATCGTAATGGAGGCAGAGGAAAGACATCAAGGAAACAATCGTCGAAGAGGAAAAGATTTATTGCCCTATTTCACTAAAAAGCCAATGGCCAGATCATCAATCCAACTTATAAAAAGAAGAATTATATCAGGGTACCCAAGAAAGAGATTATCGGTGGCCAGACTCATTTATTTCCCCAGAACGATCAAGGTATCCGGAAAAGGAGTGCAAGGAAAGCAGGTCTTAATACGTTCCAACCGACAGTTCTCGCACGAGTTCCATATGAAATGTTAAAAAATGTTAATTTTATGCAATGTTGTCGGCACACGAGAAACAAGATAGGACCAGGTATAAGAAGGTTGGTAAAGGACAACGATGAGAGATACTGATGACGCGAAAGAAATACCCATGTTTCAGGCAGTTATCTATAATTCTGTGAGGAGATCACAAATAAACAGCCCAGTAGATTGGAACCGAGCAGGAGTAGGATGAAGAAACAGAAAACAAATAGAATGAAGGCTTTCAGAGAGAATAAAAGGTTAACTCCCGCGGAATAGGATAGCGTACATATTAGAGCGAAGGAAAAAAAATTCACAGGCAAGCGCAGGAGGGTGTTGGACCAATTATGACCCAGAAGTTATTTCCCAGCTGTCAGAGATTATCATAATCTTCCCCCTTAACCCGGTAAGACCCGAAGCACCAAGCAAACCCCAGAGGAAGATTTATCTACTCTCACGTTATCTGTGTGCCGTGATGATTAGGAGCTGTGATGGCCCGCAGCGCTCAAATCAGCCTTTATTGCGCGACTGAACGGCGCCCTCCTCACTATAAGAATATCCCATTTGACAGGGGTGATCTTTACAGTATCTTGGAATGGAAGTTATTTCTCTGCCATACTTCCAATACAGGATATTTCAAAGAGAAAAACTACCATAATCGAGCCCAGCCAATAAGAAATAAAGATGCCCGCAAAAATATTTTGTGGGCTCATTGTTCCAGTAATACCACATAAGTAACGACCGTACGGGGAACAGCCAAAAATCAGCCACCCCTATGATTTAGTTTTGATGTAACAAGACCGCAAAACATATTCCGCCCAATAGTTTTATCCCGCCTCTACTCTTTAGTAGGATGCAAGAACCAAGGAAATACTTACTTCAGCCTGCCCAACGCCTCTCCGCGTTGTACTTCTTCTAACCCATTAGACCCTCATGATTATAATATAGGTATCTCCCACTTCGCTCAGGAGAGGGAGAGAAATGGCGCGAGAACGAGGATGGTGCTGCGTACCAAAAAGGATCCAAGATGCTAAAATAACCGGCTACGAATTTCTCCGCCATAAACTTCATACGTCGCAGGCGGTAAAGCGGACAATGAGACCCACCGAAATGGCACGGTTGTGAGTATGTGTCTAGTGAACTTTGAGTTTCTTATTTGACATACTGCAATACCTAACACTGTAATTCTAAACGTATGCCCGACAACCAAAAACCGGAGATCATTCAGTATGACCATGTTTAGGCCCAAAAAAAAACGATCACCGAGGCATATTAAATAGATTTGTCGAGAACCACGAATAACCAGGATTGGAGAGAAAGAGAGAGGATCCGAAACACAGAATGGAAGGATAACGAAAGAAACACTGTTATTGAAATAGCGAAGATATAGCAACCCAAGAAGAAAACGGGGTACGATATAACTACTCTTAGCCCCAGTAAGAAATTGCTCCCGACACACATTCAAAGACCAGCGCACACCTAAATGGCGATAGAGAAACATCAGGTAAAGAAATACCGAGGATTTTGAAGGCTATTTGAATAGATAGTTTTACAGACAAGGAAGGATAAGTTCTAAGGCTACCTCCCCCCATGTTGAGCCAGCTTCGACAGCATCTTGGAGGTGAGTCTAATGAAGGTCAAAGAAGGCCGTAACCAGCCAATATGACCTGGAATAACGACAGATAAATGCCAATGCACTTTCAACGTCCACTTAGAGTTTATCTTAAAACGTACCCAGGCCAAACTGCGATTGACGCCTAAGTGATACAATATGGTAGTATTAATGTGGGGGCAAATAAAAAATCACAGCCAGATGAGCGACATTCACATAGAAGGCAGAGATTAGATAAAGTGTAACTAAGATAAACCAGAAGTAATAAGCAGAAATCGACGGTGGTTGGATTTATGTATGCGACCTAAGAAGAAACAGTAAAGAAGGCGTAGACCGGACCTTCAAAGAAAAAATAATCCTTAACATAGTCATTTATGAAGTGCGTGAGAGAGAATTACCTCAGACAGCAAAATCAGTGTTCACGTACACCAATGAAAGTTTACTATAACGATGACAGAGCAGAGGACAGTTTTTGAGAGAGAATAAAAAAAGCGAGTAAGAGTGAAGGCCGACGGAGGACACCCCGAGTCATTTTCCTGCGAAGCCTTCTGCTCTCATGGCCCACGATACCAAATATTCAGGTATTAATCGTTACCACCTGCAATCCAACAAAGACATAAGTACAGGAGGTTTTGCCCACAGCACACCGACTCGTATCAGAGCAAGGATACGACAAACTGAATTGCAATGAATCGGTTACTTTGAGGCTCAACCATAGAACATTCCTTACCTCTAGTTTTCAGGAAAGGCCTGATCAAAGCGAAAGCCAATTCAGTCCAATTTAACCATTGTCGAGCTACCCCTAATGACCTTTGAACAAAGCCCAAAGCTTCGTTTGAAAGCAGGATCAGCCTACTATGCACACAGCTCAGGGCTTTGGGAGAGGGAAACAGCATAACCGGACTAGTACAATTATAAGAGGAGGATCCCAATAAGTAGAGGCCGAGAGGATCGATTGGCTGAATGTGGCTAGAAAAGAAGCTGCATACATTTACGAATAGCAGAAACACGATCAGGTAGTGGACGAAAGGACCAGCAGAAAGATAAGTATTAAGCTAGTATGATTTGATGGATTCCTTCCTATAAAGGCTGTAAATGGTCGCAATGAAAATTAATGAAGAGAAGCGAGCACACTAAAATATTTGCAATTACTTTGAAAAACTTTCACAGAGAATCACAGCTTGAGTAAAACGTGCCACAACCTCACTGCAGAAAACAAGTACGTAAGATTGCAGCTAACATAGTGCTCTCCTCGGAGACCAAAAGAAACTTTAAGATAGTCATGCACTATATAACAGGATTTAGTACAATAAGGCGCGCTCAATACCCACTCGATAAAAACGGTCTGAATGACTGACAATCAAACGTTAGATAAGTTAATATTGCAACTTTGGCATTACCGAGAGACCCATCATGAATGGCATAAAGGAAATTATACTGATGAGATATTTCCAAAAAGGGAGTTTGCAAATACAAGTCTATGGTCTTCTGACGAATCTTATTACAGAGATAATTAACCAGGAATTTGAGAGGCTATGGCAGAGTGTTGTTACAAGAGAAGAAAAAAATGGTACAAAGCCATTTTTAGAACGTTAGAGAGTAAAACCATCGCAAGGTGCAGCGTACATAGCCTCTATAAGTATCCCAGCAACAAGCGTTTTAGATCTTTCCAAGTTATACACACTGTGTCCAAACAAAAACGGGAAAAGAGAGAAACATGCTCGGCGCTTTTGTGACTAACTAAATGTAGAAGCGCGTCAGTAGTCTCTAAGGAGAAGGTTAGGAAGGGCGAAACAAACGCTTTCTTTTCCCACAGAATTATGTCATGATCAAACTTGACCTTACACACTCCGCTGCTCAACGTAATTAAACATGTTACTGCCAGGAGAAATGTCTGCAAGAATGGCCTTATAGCCCAAACAGGGTTAGGACTGACCCTTTTGTCTCATGTCTAAACTGAAGCTATGAATAAGCCTATTGGGTTGTGGAGACGGCCACAGAGAGTATATTGAATTAGAAATTAGGCTGGATTAAAGTTACGCAGGGAAAGTAATTACTCAGATATGCAAAAGAGCCGATGGAAAGGAAGATATAATGCAGGATTCGAATCCTACGGAAAAGATTGGAATCTCCCCCTACTTTTAAATGGGAAAGGAATAACGAAAGGGACCAAAGCATTACAAAGGAATCAAGCTAGACCAAGTCAAGATTGCACTATCATCCAAATGGATATGTTCAGAGAACGTCTTATATGGCTCAAACTCGGTCAATTGATAGAATATATATCATATGGTGAAGCAATGATTAAAGACTAATCTCAAGACAACTCAATCGATATTTTGAGTCATGTAAAGTTCGGCCAAGGATGAAAGACCCGCACGGAACAGATACGACGGCCAAGCCTAATCAATACATATCTCACAATGTTGGAGTTGGCATTTTCCCCAAACTATACAGCTCTCCCACATGCTTAGCGAATCCCTCACATCTCAGCTGCCCATGGGTTAAAATGAGAAAGACACACAAGAGCGTCGAGAGGGTAGATAGCGATGCACAGTTTACAAATCCCTAAAATCATTTTACTAATCATCCAATGAGATACATTTTCAACCAGAAGGTAGAGAGGAAACGATCGTGGTTCTTCGCTCACTGCCGATTTACGAAATTATAGTTCGTAATCATTCTCTTATTAGAAACTTCATCTCTTACCCCTCTATACAAATATCACGTAAAAGCGAAACCTAGGAGTTAAAGTACTCACAGTTTCTATACTACTTCTCAAGGCAACTAGAAAACAGATAAAAATAGATTAATATCATAACACGAGGAGATAAAGAGAATCAGAGAGTAGGAGCGTTTTTAGATGATATACTAAGACATGGTTAACGAACTTAAGCTAGAAGATGGAAGATAAAAAGCGAGATGAAGAGAAGATGAGTGGGAGAGGGACCGGGTGAAGCTACGCAAATAATGAGCGACCATATATAAGGAAAAGAGAGATACACATTATGACCTTAACAGGGAGGGAGCTGACAAAATGCAAATCTTACCTCTAGGCATCCCCCCCTCGTGATATTGGGGTTGATGTTTTTTCCTCGCTGAATAAGGGAATTTGCAGAACTTTTCTAAAACCATTCCACAGGTAGGACCTTAATTGCCCGTTATTTAGATTAACGTCAGATTTTTAACCATCCTAAATCAGAGACATCGTATTTAGTGAGAGTAGTGTAATAGCCACTAGAATAAGAGAGAGAGAAGCACCTCCATTGCTCCTGGAGCATCCTTTGTTCTCATTTTGTCATTGGCATAAAGTTAAAGTGTACAGCGAGGAGGTGCGAGACGATTCCCTACGATTCCATCGACTTTCTTAGTGGCTCGGCAATGATACAGTTACTCTGCGGCCATTCTATAAATATTATCTGCTTGGGACCTCCTATTACTGATCATAACGCTATTCAGATGAGATCTGTATGGACACCTGAGTTTTGTGTCTTGTTGGCAGAGGAGATACATTATGTGAATTTGTCCTATATCTAGAATATTCCATTATTTAGTGCTTCTAGGCCTAATACGCGGGTAGAGATAAGGATGAGTTAGAGTAAAACTAGACGTGTGTGTGTGTCTAAAGTCATTGAAACTTACCTGCACTAGCTTCAAATTATGGTGGAGAATGAGAAAGGTGTTCGAGCATTAACTCCACAAATAAGAAGCGGAAATACAGTATTGTGTTATAGAGGGGCAGACGATATGAGAGGAGGGGCATTTCACTGGATAATCATAACATGGGCCATCCGCTATAGAACTAGGAACGGTCTAAGAATGACATCGTCGTTTCGAGATTAGGACGTTATCGAATCTTTTCATATTTTTACTCGTCCAAAAATTGCGTGAGCAATCAGCACGTATCATAGAAGGATTCATAAAGAATGAAGCGACACTTATACTTCGCGGAGTAGCAACCCTTAGGGATCAAAAAAACAGAGTTGGCGTCTATAAGTTTTAGGAGATTAACGAAAAATAATGTATGTTACAAATTGCAAGCATTTGCGCTCGTGATGCGTACGTTGCTAACGGATATGGTACTGTAATCCATACACACCGGCCATGTATCCGTGCCTATCAATCATCTTGAAGAGATTAAGGCGTCACATGAAGAGAAGCCAGATTAGGGACTAGAGTCTTGGCTTAATGCTTATAATACAAAATTTTGGCAGGAGTATGTCTCATTGAGTCAATAGTGGATTTAAGAGTCTACAGAGATAGAAGCCATGAGTTTACGTTTACCTACGTCAGCAAGATGGACCTACGCACGGATACGATAGAGATGGGAGCCTGGACCAATGGTAAGAAAGCATGTAGACTAGCAGTAAGACCCGATATGCAATCTTCAAATGCGCCACAACTTCGTGTTCTTAACTTACTATGACTCTTTGTTGGAGACAAAATCGTTGGGCAAGTAATTCTTCTTCAGTTCTATTACCGATACTGAGGAGAACTACAATTCCTGATATTCTCAAGGAGTCTATACGAGACCAAAACCTAGATTGTCACTTCTCAAATGTAGAAACAATAGAATACACAGTGTGATAGGTTTTTGTTGATATTATAGTAAAAAGAAGTGGGTATTAGCTCTCCTAATAAAACATTTGCGATTAAAGGTACTTCATTGGGAGAAGCAAGAGATAAGCTAATCTTAAGCCTTTAACATCATAAGAATTTTCCCGTTACGGTGCATCATAAGAGGGACAGCAAGGATATTACATGTCAATAAGATTTTGCTCGAAATTGCCGTAGACATATGCATAATTATCAAGAGTTATACCAAGCATCTACTTTCGTTCTCTACTGAAATGATAGGTGGGGTCACGCATTTGAGGAATACAATACGTGAAAGCGATAACAAAGATTGAGACTTCTTCTCCTTCCATGATATGCGTATTCGCTCTAACACCCTCTAATTTTACTGCTTAATGTAAATGGTATCTGATAGCTTGATTGTAGTTTTAGTAGACAGGGTTCACATCATATGCTTGAATCTCTCTGCGCGATACTGCCTTTTACACAAAGAATTATATTGTTTTGATCTGTGAGATTGCAAGCTACCCAATAAGAGCGTTTACGACCCTGATTCAGGCGATAATGGTAATCAATATTTGTGAGAGATGAAGGAGATAAGTCTGAGACCATTTTCCAAAGAGGTATATGTCTCCCCTGTCACAGATCCTTCGTTATAGTAACACCCGAAATTATGCAAGAATAATTAATATTTAGAGTCATCCCCTCTTGCCTACTAGGTTGTATCAGTGGTCACCTCTCCGAAACTTGCATACTGTCCCAACGTTGACGATCCGGGGACAGCAACCCATTCCTCGTACCCTTCACGTCTCTGATCTGGAGTCGATGCGATCCATCCTATCCTGATTCTTCTAGAATTGCATTTCCTCTACTACTTTCGTGACGGCCCATCTATTAATCGTATTAATCCTTCTCGGCACATCCTGACGACAAAGAAAAAGGGAATAAAAATCATATCTTTACGTCCGAGTGCAGGGGCATTGCTCATTGGAATATAAGAAACTTGAGTCAGATACATAACATTAACAATTTAAGCAAGCGATACTTGAATTTAAAATTAAATCGAGTCACTGTTGACCCACTACACAAATTCACTTATGACTAGCAAGTGTGAGCCCCTAAAACCTTTGAACAAACAAAATCCTAAACACTGCCTATATTCAGAGGGAATCCAAAATTAAACTCCCCCTTACCAAAGCCACTATAAACCAGGGCTGCATGGCTAGAGCCGCAAGGTTTTAGATGGAGCTAACGAAGTATAATTGGTGGAGTTGGAAAATTCTTAAAAAGAAATTTGGGTGGAGGTGGAGCTGGAGCTGGAGCCAAAAATTTTTTATTATAAAATAGGTGTTCAGATTCAGAGCCAACAAATTTTTTTGAGTGGATGAAGTCTGCAAAAAAAGATACTGGCCATCCACCACTCTTCTCTTTTCTTGGTCATGTGGCAAAGGATGGATATTGTTCGGCGATTCATTTAAGCCCAAGCCACCTGGTTATAGTGTGGACGTTGGCTGCGAAATCGACTGGCTGGGAAGACTGAAGAAAAAGTGATTGGTCAGTAAAATAGTAAAGGAACGCCTAATGGGAGAGAAATGATGTTTGTAGAGGCTCACGGAAGAAAGCGTACCATAACAGGAGTGGAATGGGGTGGTTTTCTTAGGTGTATGGTTGTGGGCTTTGCCCAAGTAAAAACCCCACATTGAAGAGGCATCCACAGTGAGGGCGTCGAGTCCCATGTGAAATTGATAGGGTGGAATTTTTCTGACCGCAAAGAGTTCTCACTTAAGGTATAAAGGGAACAGTAAAGGAGGGCTTTTTCTTGACTTGCATCATGTTCTTCTACTACTTTCTGCTTCCAGTGTATGTTCATGGCACCTCACCCCTCAATCTGAGGATAGGAGGTAGATGAAGAATGAGAAAAAAATATATGATAAATACTATATATATATATAATATATTATATATATAATAGTGATATTATATATAATAATATATATATATATATATATATAATATTATATATATTATATACTATATATATTATATATATATATATACTATATATAAATATACTATATATCCAATAGAAATCTACCATTTCCTCAAAAATACAATATCCATATAGCCAATCATACAAGAAGCTCCCTCTTCCAAAAAACATCCCCATGTTCTTACAGTATTGACCGCCATTTTCTTACTCCCCCTCCCACCCCACTCAACACTCACTCTTAACACTGATCCATAAAAACACAACATACTTACCACAACACAACACTTCCGACACCTCCACTTTTTTCCTTACCACTAAAATAACCCTTCCGTTCTTACCGGATAAAGACGACGAACTTTGAATATAAGGTCATCTATTCAGATAAATATCTTCGTACTAGTAAGATGCGCCCCCACCCCACCCTCCCCCCACAAAACCAACCTCACACAAGTTACACATCATACTAACAATAGTTAAGATTCGGCAGAGTTAGATTTGACCCAGATATCTGTAGTAAGCACGTTACTCGGAGTAAACCGGCGATAGTTTTAGGTATGGGTGAGACATAACCTCCAGCGCGAGCGACATAGCCATAAAATAGAATACTAATATAAAATTACAGACCATCTACACTCCATTACGAGTGCCCTCAACACTGCAGTTCCCCTGCAACTACAGTTAATCCTTTTAAGTAACCAAGAAATTATAAGACAAATCTGGCCAATAAAATTCATACACATGATAATATCCATATAAAACAACCTCACAAATTGAGCGTGGATAAAGAAAATCCTAATAATCACCGTATATCTCACACTTACACGTTTCCCGTTCTCCTAATCTATATTTCGCTCATCATATACAGGTAAGTAGCATCTGTTATGCCCCGCCGTCCCATAACTCGATCCACATTTCCGGCCAGTAAACGAGGTGCACACACTATTTTTATAGATGACGATAGCAGACATCTTCTATACAGCTCTCAGGAGTATTCAGACAAGGCGAGGCGGCATAAAAAAACAGCACACCAAACGATGATATAGAAAAAGTAACATAAAGTAACGAAACAAAAACTATAAACCTAAACGAGTATATTTTTTTCCTTTTTAAGCACTTATATAAAACAGACTATTACAATCTATATTATAAGATAAGCTCTACAATACCCTTTAACAACAGATCCCCACAAAGTTACGACAAATTTACTATTTCACACATTTAATTATTAAATATTCAAAGTTTGATTGACCCGACTGATGTTTATCCCAACTGTGCACAACCTACATTTATTGCCTTACGAGTTCAAACTCGAATCTAATATACAAACTCAACAATCTTTCATACCTACCAATTCTTGTTTCTATTACACTCTTGTCTTGTCAAGAATAATACATAACCCAAAGCGACAGCGACACCTAAGAGGAAGAACAAAACCCCATACTGTTAGTATCATTATACAGTTATTATTCCCACAAAACCCTACTAACAATACAACCAAAATATCATAAGGCTCACATAGATACATTACATAATAATATGTGATATAAAACTATAAGAACTCCCTCCAAACTCTGTAAGAATAGCACTATATAACTTATATAACCCTCCACACACATAATAATATTCTCTAATATGATCACCAATAAATATATAAAATAACGCTTTTGAAAAGACCATCATTTCCATAACTACATTCCATAACTCTTGTATGATAAAAATACATAAATTAAAATCGCTACCAACACTACACATATTATTACCTTTTATATACATTAAGTATAATAAATTTCATCTTATCTAACGTAAAAAACAAATTCTTCATAGTTGACCATTATTTTCAGGACAAAATACAAACTGCCCATTGTCATCAAAGTTAAATCTATGTATTTAATTATAAAATATTTATTATAAACTACATCTTTTGGAAGTTTATATAACAATAAAAGCAACCCAACCACCACAAATTTTATCCTATGAACAGTAGGATCACACTCATAATACATTTTTACCTAAACAAAAATTAACTCCTCTATAAAACCCAGTTACCCCAAAAAGGTTCAACTATCAAAATTCAGTTACTGCTTATAAACATATTTATCTCTAAATATTCTTCCATACTCTAATATCCAATAAACCCATACCCTGTACTAATTAATGATGGAATAAATAACGTAGATATAAAATAAAATTAATAATAATAAATAAATATCACTAAACTTACATGAATTAAACTTCAAATTAGTAACCTAACATAAACTCACTTTTGTCTTAAACATTCTGACCTAATATTACACAATCAAAGGTCATGTGAAATATTAAACATTTTAAAATACTCATTAATTTTATAAGATTTACATATTTATATGAATTTCATAATAAGAAAATTTTCTCATACTTCTATAACCAAGGTTCCTTCAGTATAGCTCCATTATAATCCAAACACGTTAAAAAGTTCAATTATACGAAATCTATGTCCGAGAAGAGTATCTCCAGAGCCTCTGGCAACTATTATAATTTTTCTGGGAATCTCTGGACTCACATCTTCTTAACCCGGTTTTCTGAAGATCTGAGACCACACTAAACTCTTATAGATCTCCTCCAACGTACATCCTCAATTCTCACTATAATATACTCATCATAAATATATATACTAACCTATATATATAGTAATAAGTTAATATACTCATATAATAAATGATTATACTATACATTAATATAATATACTATATATACAATTAAAATATACTGTATACTATATTAAACTCACAAAATAATATATATATATTATTTGGTTTCGTGGATTTCCCAACTTAGTCTCGCCCTCGAGGGTGAATTACAAAAACCCCTCTTTCCGTAAACCTGCGGGATAATCTTTATTTATTGGTACCAGTTATGTAAGATGCCTAATAATATAATCAAAAATAGCTATAACAATAAGGAATTCAAAAGTGGATCATAATAATTACGCTGGGGAACAAATTTCTTTCTTTTTACTACGTTTTACTCATCACTTGGATGATATACAATGATCCTATAAACTATAATTTCACTTAATGACACTAGATACCATTCAGGACTTGATACTAAATTAACTATTTCAGACAATACTCTTTAATAGTAAGATGCTTATCCATATATATACCATCTATTTAATTCAAAGGAAACTTTGTATACAAAAACTAGACAAAAAAATATAATCTTTCGTCAAATATACTTATAAATCTGAAAGCCAATTTATACTATCATCTAGAATTATAGTTTATAAAACAAGTTCTTTGATGCGCTACATGATAAATACCATTAACTTCTTAAACATGGCGAAGAGGCCAATGGATCCCATAGCTAGACACGGTTTTCAAAGGCCGACGGAAAGGGAGACCACGGTCAATAAATACAAGTCTTTCTTAGGGTCAAGGATTTATTCTAGATTGGGTACTCCAGACACTATTAGTTTGTAACTTTTTCTTTTAAACATCTCATCCTCCCCTTATACAGACAAAAACCCAAAACATAACATGCGGAATTCCAAACAACCATTAAAATATTATAAATACCTTGCATTTAGGGATTAGGAGCTCATTCTCCAACACCAAGTACCTAAACTATGTAGATATCAAAATCTCTTTAAGTTTACCAAAAGCCAGAATTTTTATTTTATAACACATCAATCATGAATTGCAATAAAGACTAAGTACATTAAGTTAAAACAAAAAAAAGCTCAATTTCAAACAAACTCTCAAGTATCAAGGTCCTCTCAACAAAGTAAGATTTTTTCCCATATGTACTATATCATTCATTTCAAAAAAACTCCCTAGAGTATTCGTGATCGCGTGAATAAGATTAAAAATATTAATTTCAATAATCATTATTTTCTATATTATTTATCTATTTATTATTATTATTATTCATTATTATTAATTATCATTATTATCCTATTATTACTATTACTCTGTTCATTACTAATTATTATTACTCATTATTATTCCATATTAATTATATGAGTAAAATTTTAAATTACGGGACTCTTATCCTTCATTATATATAATTTGACATCAAAATTAAGGGAGCCGTAATATGGGTTTATTAATTAGCAATTTTAAGAGATAGACTAATGTGGGTTGCCAATTTATTTATGGTTCTAGTAGGTATAGATAAAAGTAATCTGTTTTATGGCAGCGCTACAACCAGGCAAATTACCACAAGCATTAAGAAAGTAAAAGCTACTATTTATCAGGTTTTTAAGTAGTGTTTATTTAGACCCACCCCTAAATGAACTCCATCTTTTTACACTAATTTAGAATGAATCTCTCTTATTTTACAAAGCGTACCAAACAAAAAAAAACTGCATACAAAACAATAGATAAGTATTTTACCACTAAGTGTTCGTAAAAAAAATGGACTCGAGGAGGTAAAGCGAAAAAGACTCATAGTTTTTAACAGCGTAATACAAAAATAATGTTTAAAGAAAACATTGTAGCCGAAAAGCATCTCAGCTTTGAAAACTAGGGCCTCTTAGTAGAGTTCTCTTATTTTTTAAAAGGGTATGCAAAAAAAAATTGTTAAAAAAATATTTTACATCATTTTCCCGTAGTATTATTTCATTTCTCATTTTTCGGAGGGTTACTAATTACTAAATATAAAACTATTGCAAATAATTCGCATATAAATAAAATGTTATGCTCCATATTCAGATTTTTTTATTATAAAAGAAAAACGAACTATATTATATGGTAAGCTGCCAAAGCTGTTATTCCAGCTAAAAATTAAAGTAAAACAATAAAGAATAAGAAAAAGTAAAAACCAAAACAAATTATAAAATATCTTCAATATTATATATACTATATATATACCACATAAATATATATATATACTATCATAAATATATCCAAAATAACTTTATATATAGATTGCTTATATATTATATATATATATATATTAATAATTTAACTTTTATAATATATATATATATAGTAATATTATTATATAGTATATTGATATTATAATACTAACGGTATATGGCCAATGATAGCGAGGAGGGTAGGAGGAAGGACTAGACTCAAATGCTTTTGTATTTGAACGAAACACTAGTGTTTGTTTTCTAACAGCAGGGCACCAGGCATGATCTTGAAACTTTAGATTTCTCACAAAATGTTGCACTTGTCTCTGCGTTTCCTGCAAAGTTTTGCCATTGTTTCCCTGTTCTTGAGAAACATTGTTGCATGTAAGTTTGTTGAAATTCTGCAACATTCTTTACCATGCCTTGGTAAATTAGGGTCTTGTTATTCCTCAAGATCCCTTCTTCCTTGACTCCTGCCCTAGCTCCTACCCTCGGCTTCAAGCCACTCCTCGCGCCCTCAACTCTGGTTAGTGCTCAAAGTCTTCCTATTTGGGAATCATGTACGATGCTACACCCACTTACCTAGAGTTCAGTTATATCTCTTTTTGGCCCACGCGTCTTCGAGAATCGACAAAATGGCATAAAGTTTTATCCTGACGTCTCTCTGCTCTCATGCACCCTCCGGTTCAACAGCCAGTCATTGCCAATGCAAAGGTCTAGCAAATGTAATTGGGAAGTTGTCCGGGTTTTATAGCTACGATGAAGCATATCTGGCAGCATCAACCTTCGCCCAAGACAGGATGTTACTTATTTTATATTACCTGTACTGAAGCAAATGCGTATTCTCGCGATCTTCCACTATTTGTGTTCCTTGCAATTCCCACCAGCAGACACTTATCCCCTCCCCTATGGGGCTATTCCAAACAATCATGACGGATGAGAACGGGGTTCTCATGGTTGGGTCTTGTGTTTCTTTTTCTCCCTGGCTCGCCTGCCCCCTAGGCTTCCTCCCTGCCTTCCAGCTCTGGCCTTCCAATCCTGGTAAAGTGCTCTTTCCTCTTGAAGATCACTGCCATCACCCTTTAACCGTACCAACTCTAACCTTGAGAGTTCAGCAAACTTCTGCCACCTCGACCTTGCAACATCGACAACAATGGCATAAAGTTGTTTCCTCGCCTCTCTTTCTCTACTCTTCATGCAAATCCTCCGGTCTACAACATGCCTGGCATTGCAATGCAAAGCGATTCTAGCAAATTTCAACTTGAATTTCGATCCATGAGATTTATTACGCTCGATGAAGCCCTATCTGGCAGGATTCACTCCACCCATGTACTTATTATTCTCCTGTACAGCACAATTGGTTCTTTACGCATCTACCATCTATTTGTTGTTTCCTATTGACTCCCCACCCCACTGCGACTCACCTTATCGCTTGGGTCTATCATACAAAACCACACAAAAGAAGCGGAACAGCCGCATCAGAGAAGGAGGAGTCACGCATTACATCCTGCTGTACTGTTCCATCAGCTGAAGTTTTCACAAGAATTTGTTCAAATTTGTGCCTCAACTCACTCAGTAATGGCCTGATGCGAGTCTGGCGACCATCCCGTAGTATCACTTTCGAGCGTCATCTAAGAGAACTGAAGTATATCCTGTTTGATTCACGTAATCTACCAGGAAATACTTGAGATCAGGATGGCCCATCACGTCTCTTATACTTAGCTTACCTTCCTAAAATAGGCTTCTCTCAACCTTCTGGCCAACGTAGTCAACCCAGGTTAGAAGCGGAATGCGCTCGACGGGGCCCTGTTTGAAGCTTGCGGCCTACAGGTAGGCAGCCGAGTCGCAGAATTCGAAGAATACCAAACATTTGAACATCTGACATTCTGAACAAAAAAGTTTCATATATATAACATTATATATATACTCTTTATACTATATATTATATATATATTAGTATTATATATACTATATATAATACTATATATATATATATATATATATATATTTAATATACCGATAACCTAATCTTATATAAAATATATATATATACAATAAACAGCAAATTATCAGATATAAATATACTCTTATCTCTATAAATATAGTCTACTATATATATATATATACTATATATATAATTATATAGTCATTATGAGATTAGTCATAACTAATGATATATATACTATTCGATTATATCTAAATAAAACACTGCAAATCCATTAAAATGAATAATAGATATAATAATAATAAATAAATAATAAACTGTTGTCGTAAATATTTGAACATATAAGGACCTCTTAGTCCTCGATGTGTAAGGTCACCTGAGGAAAACACGTAAACGGAGTCTATTTTAGCGTTGATAGACAACTTAACTTATTTTTTCAAAAAAGTAATATAATAATTACTACTTTTTATTATTAGTTCTCATAACTACATACAAACTATGATCGATAGAACAAAGAGAGAAAAAAAAGTCCCGTGTAAATATTAGATACAACACCCAAGCAAAACCCACCAACTTCATGCCAAAAAACTTAAAAATTGTGGTTGTGAAGCGATTGTCCTCCCCATTTCGCAGCACTCTTCAACAGACTGTATGGACTACCTTATATGTTTTTTTGGTATTTTGAATGTGAATTCTAATCGATCATAAATCAAATAACACTTTTAGTATGTTATATTTATAAAAAAAATACATCGTAAAAGTACGAACATTTTAGCCAAACATATTGATAAAAAATTATGAGGTTCACCAGTGACCAGTCGGACGTGAAGGGTTAAATAAAAAAAAAAATAAAAAAAAAAAACATTATTAGCAAAAAAAAACTATATACTGTGGTGCAGGGAAAAGCTTATGTAAAAAATCTCTCTGTAGATTAAAATAATGAAAAATGGAAACATTTTTTTTTTTAGTAGCCTGGCTCACAATGAACGGAAAAGAGAAGTGAAATAGCAAAAAACAAGAACTTGACTATGAGGTCTCGGTATGATCCTAACTTTTTCGCGCCCTCAAAGACTAACTCTCTGGCAAACTAATATGAATACAATGCTTACTTATATGAACAGATAAGGCGGACAAACTTATATACTTGGGGCCTCAAACCAAATTTGAGTGGCACCTAGCAAATTTTCCTAAAGCTCGTGTTAGTTCTCCCTATTCAAAGTACACACAAAAAAAAAAAATGACCAAGGGAAAAAAAAATGTAACCTGAAAAAACCTTAACATTAATTTTTGAGAAATTTAATCTAAAAATTTGAGCTATTTTGTTTTTTTTCAAATTAAGCCCAACAAAATTTTTGAGGTTATGTATTTACTATAAGCCCAACAAGAAACACTCTCCAAGTGCCTACCTCGGTTCAACAATTTTTCCAGCCCAGCTCCACACACCTAGGGTAAAATAATATAAAGTGACATGTAGTATTCGTGACTATGAGACTATTAAGATACCATCAGGCTGGATATTAAGCTTTCTGAGATGGGCCTATATTTTCGTATGTGCCTAGTAATTACCCAAAAATTTTTTCTAAAAAAATGAATAAAAAATAGAATTAGATAAGCTTACCCAGGAGAAAATCACTAGAAAGCACTATTTACTCATAAATCCTTGAGTTTACTAGTGAGTGTTAATAAGAATAGACTTTGGGCGAATCGCTACCGAATGTGCATGGCATTCGACAACTCCCGTGTCAGTAGGAGAGAAGGACAAACATTCTCCCCATTCCAATCCCCGGCTATGCGGGATCGAAGAGGGAGGGGTCTGTATTTATAAATTATATGCCCGACCCCCCTTCGATAGTGGGTACGGCATATCCCCAATGATGGCTGCTCGAGGAGATCGTTTCTTAATTATATAGTACATTTCTATAGAGTTTTACTTATTATCTTTGATTAGCAAGATAGTTAAAATCGAAAGATATTAATATAAATAAAAGTCTAAGAATTATTTAAAATTCGTTGCAATTAAGACATTAAACAAATCAGAAGTCGTGTAAAAACCACTAACGCAAAATTTCGATTGGAAAGACTTCTTGATTGAAAAATCTTCATCAGTACGAAACCAGAAGAAAATAAAAGAGTACTAGAATGGGGTATGGATATAAACATTATTACACACATCACGCAATTCTTATTTCCGGACGAGTGCAGAGTTATAGATGGGGGGGTGGAGAGAAACAAATGGAACATTCCAATTTAAATAAAAACTAGAAATAACCATCCAAAAATTCATTTGTTTTCGAAAAATACTGAAAAAGAGCAGAGAGCGAAACTAATCCTCTCAAATTGCGGAAGACTGTAGAAAGAACCTATGTAGATTTACAATATCCTTATAATGATAATTTGCTCGGTACTATTTCTTATAATAATATATAACCAATAATAATAATAAACAATATATAATATATATATACTATATTATTATATCAATATTAATAGTATAATATATAAATAACCTATACTCTCTCACTCATATATATCAAATAGAGCACCGATACCATACGGTAATACCGGCTCTGGTTAAGTGCAGGGAAGAAACTCCGCCCGATTGTTTGTCCAAGAAATTATCCGATCAGGCCAAATATGGTGGATCCATAGCGCGACATTCTCTCGTGTAAAGCAGAGTAAGTCTAGTTCCCAGAGATCGGGTTCTAAACAATTCTCATTTGCCTCAGATACGTTTTGCTTCCTTTCAAAATATTTTTTTGGCTTCCTTTACAGATCATTACGTAATTAATAAATATACTAATTATATATATATGATTACTCAAAATACTAATAATATATACTAATAATATAATTGTTACACTACTCATTGATTGTATGGTACCTCACTTTATGCAATATTACCTATAAAGATAATATGTTACACATACTTTTACTATATATATACTAACTATATATAAATATATAGAGTCATAACTACTCCTTTATCTTATTAATAGTATACGGTATGATCTGTACTTCCTTTACTTATACTATATTATACAATATTACCTACTTCGTATCCTAGAATATATATATCTATATTTCTCTAATTATTAAAATTTACTCTTAGCTCCTTTTCCTCAAATACTGACCCAACTGTTTATAAATTATTGGATGAGATTCCATTCTAATGTCCATGTGTGTAGCAGCTGGTGCTCCCTGTTGCATGTTGCCAGCCTTGGAACATGTCTTGGCGGCGGCCAAAACGTCTCAGTGATGAGCCCCCCACAAATTTACTCTTTTCTTGCTACGGTAAACAAATACTTTTTCAGTAATACATCGTATGCAAACATTTCTCATTTTGAAATGAAGAAAACGAGCCTTGAAGTGACTACTTCTCATTATAAGGAGCAGAAATTTAGTTTAATTACCTTATATATATTATAATATATGAGTTAATTTCAATAATAATAATGCCAATATAACGGGGCTCCTTAATGTAATAAATTTAAAAATATATAAATTTATATTAGGAAATTTTTGTTTGAAGCCATCTGCAACATGTTACTTATCAATTTTCGTACGATTATAAAATAATTGTAGTACGTAGTGCATTTCTTAGTAAAAACAGTTACTATTGAAAATTTTTTGAAATATTTTATAGAAGATGCATAATTATCGCATATTTTGTACTTGATTAATATTCCTGATTTCTATCTTTACTTATAGTACCAGTTATTCGCTTTTGTCATTTGTTGACTTTAACCTCATGAGTCACGACCAGTCTACGGTAACGACCTACTGTACTTACACTCAAGTATTTTTATGCACAAATTATCGGTGCAAAAAAAAAAAGTGATCGCATCTGATTTTCATATAACGAATAGTTACTTATGTTTATTATAACAATTGGAAATACAGCGATGTTATGAAGTCTCCATCTGCATTTTTCGATTTTAGGAGAAGCATAAACAGACAATTAAATTGTAACAATTGATAAAAATTTGCCAAATTATAAGAAATTACTTATCATGAAGTTGACTTATTAGTACAGTAGAAAATCGGGAATGGGGATTTAGGGGATTATTCGTTGCTTAACAGTTTATTATATTTAATATACCACATTTATGATAAAATGATGAGAACATGTTTAATTTAGCAGCTATTATAGTTATGAAAGTCTTATTTATAGGGGGGCAACCCAAAAAAGTTTCTCTTTTATGGTCGTTGCAATGCAACACCGGAATCTTCTTTGTTTAACCCCTTCTTAGCATTAAGCACAGTTTTAAGTCGGGATATTATTTACACTTTGGCATCGTGATTAATATTGTTCTTCAGAAGTCATTAGAAAGCTTAAGGCAATTCTCGACTTGGTGCCCAAGGTCCTACTACACTGTAGAAAAAACCATCAAAAACAACATTTAAATACCGTCAACAACTTTAAAAACAAAATTAAGGTAATATTAATGAAACTATGAGGTGTAGGTTGACGCCATGATCCTCTGAGTGGCTTGACGACGGCATTCCTTCGATCTTCCGCTACCTGTAAATATTAACACACACTTATACCTTTTTCCTCTCCTCCCACCTTCTCTCCTCCAACTTCTTCATTTCCTTCCTCCACATGTCTCCTTAAACCCTCCATCTTCACGCCCTCCTTTGTCAGAGGGGTCTGCCAATTGGTTCTTTGCTTCTACCCATCGAACATCTTTTATCAACCCCTCTTCTAGAGCTTGTTTTATGTATGCAATATCTATCTCGCATATTGCTTACTTTTGACGTGGAATGTATTTTGTCTACCAAGGTCTTAGAGCAGAGATATTCAGATGCCAAGTGGTATCAATCCCTATTTACCTCTCCACCGAGGCTATGAAGCCTAAGGCCGCTGCGGCCCATCCAGCTTCTAAACTTTTACTTCTTCCACTTCCATCGTAAGTTGACGACGAAATCGCCAGTTGACGCTTTAAGGTGTGAAGAAGATAACGAGGACATTACCCTGCCTCATCTACCATGCTCACAAATACCGATTTTGGGGACTCCCGGGTCGTTCATCCATCACTTCTCATAGACGCCGTCCGTATAGACAAATTTCAACTTTCCCTCTGAGATCTGAATCCTCTATCTCCAACTCTCATTTTCTCTCTCAATAATGCCGATTGAGTTTCCTTCATATCTTCCGGTTAGTTCCACTTTTGCAGTATTCTGCCTCATATCGACTCACTGGCGTAGGCCTAATCTGGACGTGTGTTGAACTTGCCCAGTTCAGTTTCAATAAGGGATCCTATACTTCCGTCAGTTCGACTTCTTGTAGTCGAGTGTTGCCTTTGTAGTCCCTCTTGTCAAGTATCTCTAGATTTCTCCCATACCCCGTTTGTGAAAGTAGAATCCCTTCTTTATCCACCTTCACATCCACTCTCCGATGTAACGAAATTCTCCTTCTTCACCTCCCACTTTCAATCCTTTGTTTTAATTCTATTTATATGACTGACGAAAACTCCTTCTGATCCTCCATAGCCAACAAAAAAAATCCGTCGACATGGGCTACAAACATGATATACCATCACGAGTCCCTTTTTCTCTCCGTAGAACATCGTAGGGTTCCAATTTGCTCCTGGTACCTCCCAATTCTTTTAGGATTGTCACCACAACTTTCATACCACATTCTTGGCAGAACTCCTTCAAACCGGTAAAGGCTTCCATACGTCCATAATCACAGTTTTCTGTCTCTTCTTCTAAGGATGGGGCCTAACCACACATCCCTTTCAATTGTTTTCCCTTGGAGGTAAGCAGTCTTAATATCTATAGTCCTACACTCCCATCCATAAAAACACATGATGATTGTCATACAAAATTTCATTATCTCGCCAGAGCACGTCGGAGCATCTGTAGCAAAAAGCCCCTCCTTTTCTTCATATCCTCTCACCACCAACCGCACTTTCCATATTTTACTTCCATTTTTCATCTTTTGTCCGACTACCCATTAATGACAGAAGTGCCCTTTGTCCCTTATCTCTACCACTTCAATAAACGTCTTTTTCTTTCCCAACCTAGTTATTCCTCTTCTTTTGCGTTCTTCTATTCTTCTTTGGAAGTTACCATACCCATCCTTCTGTATTCCCTCCACCTTCCTTATCTCCTCTCCGACCAATTTTCTTTCTCCTGGCTCGTTCCTCTTCACTCCTTTAATATTCTAATACTCCTTCTCCTTGAAAATCTATCCATTGGGGTCTTACCATCTCCAACATACTATGACGTTGAAACATTCCATTATACTTTTATGGTGGCTTTTCACCCTACTTCACTATTTCAAATACTCCTTTGCTCCATTATTTTTCTCTCACAATTATACCTTTTCCCTTGTTAAAAGTTTTCTTTTAAGTAAAAAGATTAAAAAGATATGAACGAACGAAAAACAAAAAAGAACAAAACGGTTTCGGCAAGATCCTGGAAGGTTGTACAGAAAATTGAGACAGAAACGATTTGAATTAAAGTGACTGATACCATCATTGCAAAAAGAGCGGAATTGAAAAGATGTTGTGAGAGAACAAACATTTGTCTACGATAAAATCGAATAGAGATCATACAAACAAATTGATAGCGGAGAGTGGAAAGGGTGACAGATATTAAGATGAATGCCCACAAAGAGCATAAAATATTGATGAATGCGAACTTATGTGTGTGAATAACTTAACATGTCAAAATAAAGTTTATAATTAGGACATAGTTCAACTACTGTTTACATGTCTCTAACAACTGTGAAAGCACCGTAGACACTAGATTTAAGTATTCAGAATGATAATGGCTATTGAAGACAGTATTACTCTACTTACTATTCAGTGCCCTGAGACTTAAGTTGCTATTAAAACAGAATTGTATAAAATGGAAGAGAACGCTACCTTTCCTAAGAATTGATGATGCTACAAAATTTAGAAATTGACACTTCAAACCTACATATCCAAAAATCTTGAGAGGAAACTCCAAAAAAAACACAACAAAAATAAACAGACCATGTTTTCTGTTTTTAAATAAAAGACATGTTTTTACCGACAAGTCTCATTTTACAAAAACAACTAATCTTTATGTTCCCTCATGATTTTAATTAGTACTATCTATAAATTATACAAAGCATGTAAGCTAAAATAATACAATACAATCAAATGAGTAGATAAGGATTGCTTTTAAGCTATTTGAGAGCATTCAGATATGTATTATGCTAACATGGCAAACCAAAAAAGTATTATTGTTGTATCAAACAAAATGATCCTTGAAATATGTTGAACGGAACTCAGGAACTAATCTTCCATTAGCATCAGACCTGGTAGGATAATAAAAGCATATAACTGACAGTGTTTTACCTTGCCTCGAGTTCAGCTCGAAGATAATGTAAGATCAGTTGACTTAAAAAATATTCAAATAAATTAATAAATTAATTAAGTTAGATTTTGTCAGAAGGAAGAAGTGACTGCCGAGGTGCCCACACTAGGAGAGTCCAGCTTAAAACAAAGCAATATGAGAAGGGATAGATTGAGTTGTAATGAAAAAAAATCAGCCATAATAAGAAATAGGTATATCCAGTGGATTCGTTATCTTCCACTGCTTCTTCATTTAGGCTATAAACCCTTTGAGCAATTTAATAACACAAATTACAAAACGAAACACATTTATTTACATAACGATAAATCAAGCAAATTAATTTCACACCTATTTTATATGGATGACTTAAAATTATATGTCCCCCAAACAGACAAGAGTAAAATTATTCATAAATAACATCAGGGTTTCTCCGAAGATATGATATTTTGCAGATTTGTTGTCTTGTAACTTGTGCTTATTTGAAATTTTAGGAAAGGGAGGAACTGGAGGAGTGAAAACATCACGAAGATGATCACCGATCATTTATGCAATTGAGCAGGAAAACACTTTATAAATATTCTTGGGAAGTGGAGGAATCGGAGAAGGTATGAACATAAGTTGATGAAAGAGAATACTAAGATAAAAGAATATTATAAAAAGAATGAAATAGGGAAGATTTAGCCAGACTCCGATACTTATGTGCCAAAAATCAAATAGAGTGGGCCATAAGAACTCCTAGCCTCTTGTACCTGTCATCTGTACAGTTGCGGAGTATAGACTGGTCCAGGCAAGATCGTAATAAGAATTGATATTTAAACAAGAAAAATGTTAACATGCCCACAAGTGATATATAGAGACAGATTTTTGTACTCAGAATGTACACGGAACGCAGAGATAGGAGGCATGGGAAGTTGGTTGGCATATAGATTTTAATATACAAAAGAAGAAATAATAGGGTGATTTATAAAGCATTATTTTGTTTTAATTATATAAGTATTTGAATATAATACTTTAACTACTTTATGTTATGAAAATGATTATGCGACAATATTATATCAAAAAAAATCATTCTAATCTAATATTACATTTCTATATATTATATTATAATGGTGCCAATACTCTGGTAAAAGCGAGGAGGAAACTACATCAAGTTCCTCCAAGTGTTTGGATTATGGTAGCAAAAAAGGTTATTACAACTTGGCGATACCATAGCGTGACAGGAATCCAACACACAACTTCACTAATTAAAAAGAACGGACTACACGATGGTAATGCGAAACAACAATCACAGAGTGGGAATCAAGGTCCAAAGTGGTAGAATAAAACTGGACAAATAAGATAGAAAAAACTTAAAAGTAATTTAAGAAGAGCCACAATTCGAAAGTTACAGTAACGAGTGAAGCGTAAAGAAGAAACATATATAAACCCAGTGTTTGATAGACTAAACATAGCAATTGGCAAAAGATATAAGAATAAATCATGAATGAAATGTATATAATATGATAAGAAATTAAATCATGTTGAAATATACTTCACGAGGGACGAATATATTACCAAGCATGAAGAGGAAACGAGTGATTATTAACCCTGCTTCAACGCATTAAAAACAATATTAGGACAAAGATTCTTGTGGTTCAATCGAAAGCATATATGAAAATGATATTCTAAGATGAAATACACATCGCAGTAACATATGTTAACAGAATGTGCGAATACGAGGATCACAAAGAAAATCGAGTCTTCCCCTACACATTATCCCTTAGCAACAGCGATGTAATGGAGCTTCTTCTAGAAAAAGAAATATACACTCGCAAAGGCATCAACACTTCATTGCCCTCAGGTTGGAGTCTCCATTTTAATGCAGTGGTCAAAAAGTTAACAATCAGGACAGAAGCGATGCGGTATCACACTAGACGTGGAATCACAATCCCCCGTAAAATGGAACGGAAAATGAACGAGGTGCTGATATACTCTATGATTTCTAGTTCATCCAACGAATGTAGCAAGTCACCCATAATTAGACCGGACATGCTGTAATAGTTAAGTGACAAAGTGAAGAATTACAGATAAAGTCGATCATATTATAATAAAGAACGTAGAAGAGGTCCCAATTGAATAATAAGATAATTTAAATTACGTTTATCAATTAATCGTAGTGTAGGACCTATTATGAAATGTGGAAAAGGTAGTTATAATAAGTTAAATTAAGTCAAGGTTAAAGCAAGAAATCAGAAAATCAGTAGAATGTGGATACAACTTAAATTATGAATACGTAAGGTAGATATTGTTGCTCAAATTAATATGTCGGAACGCCTGAACGTCTACAGAGTGATAATAAGAAGTTAAAGATGTTACTTCTTAAATTAAAATATCTAGTGGAAGGAGACTTGCGTAACCAAGGTATACCTGTACAATCAGTTCATGACTAAGATGAGCGTCTATGCGGTCTTTGTATATCAGACCAATAAGAAGCAATTGCAATATTATTCTAGAGCGATTTCTAATGGTATCGCCCATTGGTGATTAATGGGTTAAAATATTTTTGGTACCAATGTCACTTATAATATTGGTCAAGGTCTTGATCACTAACCTTGGCGACCCATTTTTATTTACCACTATTCTATAATATTACCCACTATAGAATCTCCCGAATAAACCCTTAAAAGGAGCTGGAAAGAGAAAAAAAAAACTAAAGGATAAAATAAAATTAGAAACTTCAAATAAGTTATTCATGTTTGATGCAGATGAGAACTGCGGACTCACTGTATTGACGGGGCTAAACATAGAGGGACAACCGTACACACAACATTACCGCTTTACGCATGCAAAAAAAATTAAATATTATTAGGTGTATGTTGACTGAGGAACTTTGTAGAGACCTGGGCCATATTGGAGTCCCAGAATGTATAAACTAAAGGAAGACTATAGAAAGAGAAAGACACATTCTACGCCATTACCACCCAAAATGTTAGTGAAAAACAGAAAAAAGATTAGAATAACAAATAACTCTAGGGACCCTCCAGTGAAATAAGTTTACTAGAACTCTTTTATTTCCAAGTGAGAGAGAGACAAAGAAAAGAGAACCGAAAACAGTGAAAAAATCTATCCATCACGCTTTTTATCGTGCATCTAGGATTATCTGAGAAGTGGAACAATAAAAAATTAATAATGACTATCCCCAGGCCATAAAAACGGTCCATATACGGAAAACACGGTAAGAGGTTGTCTTCTTATCGCTCAAGCGATTTTAATTATCCAGAGCTCTAGCTATATAATACATAGATATTATTGAGGGAATTTGTAGCGCAGATTAATCTACTCTATATTGTGGCGCAACACTTTGCCTGAGGTGTCAGTGCATTTAGTAACAGGTAAATATAATACAACAGAAGGCCTCTTAAAAAGGAGCAATTTTCAAACAGGCCGTCGTATCGAAACAGGAACTCTACCCCATTCCAACTGGAAGAACATACCAGCCACTGTCTCAAAGATGACCCAAGTCTCC
>JABUQX010126923.1:0-21879 GCA_015478945.1 Trachelipus rathkii | reverse complement strand
TATATATATATATATATATATAAAGATTACCACCACTCACGGACTTGGCCCTTTTCAAGAAAATAAAATACAGGAAAACCCACCCAAGCCCAAGCCTAACGCAAATCTCTCAGGTGAGCACAGACGTGGGCATTAAAGAGAGGAAGATTAAATACAGTTGGAAAACAGAAGATGGCAAGGAGTTCCACAGAACAGAAGTGGCTGGAAAGAAGGAGGCACCACAGCGAATGAGTCTGGGTTTTAAATGTTTTTGCACTAGGTGGGGACGCAATGGAGGTGGAATTTGAGCGGCCAACTTCCCCTGAGCATCTTCTTGTATAATACCAATAGAAAAGAGATAGTGCGCCAACGTCACGTCGCAGAGATAGAGCTAAAGAGAGTTTCAAAGTAAAGGACAGTTTATTAGTCTCTTAACTTTAGACTCAACTCTATCCAATAGAAGGGTGGAGCCGCAGCACAGTCCAAATGTGAGAACAGTACTCTAAACAAGGACGAATAAGGCCCTTATATAACTGGAGTAGCTATGCAGAGAAAAAAAATCCCGCAACCTGAACAGAACTCCCAGCTTTTTTGAGGCCACCTTAACAACCGTTGTGATCTAAAGTTTCCAAGACAATTTTTTGTTTATGTTCAGACCAAGAATATTTATGTTGTCAACAGGTGAGACGTTATAGCAGTCGAAGGAAATATGAAAGATAGGAGGTGTTTTTGAAAGGGAGATAGATATACAGAGTTGAGTTCTCAAAGACTTGAATTTCATAAGGTTGTAGCAGCCCCACCTGGAAATCCCATCAAGGTCGGCAAGAATAGAATCGGAAAGCTGAAACGAGAAGTAACTAGATATAAAAGAGGCAGCGGATTTGAAATGAGTGGAAGAATGGAGAGATGAGTCATCGGCATAAGAGTGAACAGAGATAGAAATACAGCTGAAGAGATCATTCATGAAAAGTAAGAATAAAGTTGGAAAGAAAACAGAACATTGCGGAACACCACAATTAACAGGAAAGGAGGAAGAAGTCACTCCATCAACGAGTGGCGATATGGAGCGACCAGTGAGAAAATTTGAGAGGAGTAAGCAAAGAGAAGGAGGAAACCCAAAGGAAGGGGGGTTTAGAGAGTAGTAAAGCATGCCATACCTAGTCAAAAGCTTTTGATATGTCGAACGCCACCACACAAGATTATATTCCCTAAGGAGAAGAAAACCATAAATCAGTTAGATAGGAGAGTATGTCACCAGTTGACCTCGAGCGTCGAAAGCCATACTGATGATCTGAAAGAAAGGAATGAGACTCCAGATGATCCCGGAAATGAGGGTTAAGAATAGTTTCAAAAATTTTAGACAAAATACAAGTGAGAGCTATAGGACGATAGTTAGAAGGATCAGAGCGGCTATATGCAGGATTGGCTGGACATATGGGCGCTTCCAGCACTGAGGAAATTTATTAGAATTAAGGCATAGAGAGTAAAGTTGAACGAGGACAGGCGATTGCTCAGAAGCATACTACCTCATAACACGAGGAAGAATACTATTCGGGCCATTAGCCTTCCTGACGTTCATAGATCTCAGAATCCCATGCACCCGATCATGCGTAATCATGGGAAAAGACATAGGAAACCTGAAAGGAGAAGGAATAGGAGGATGGATGCCGGAATTGTCCAGGGTAGAATAATATAAAAAAGGAGGCCGAAGAGATTAACCTTTTCAGTGGGAGAGTAAGCTACAGAACCGTGAGAGCGAATAGGAGGAGGAAAGGCAGATTTAAAAAAATTATTAGAGATGTTTTTGGCAAGATGCTAGCAACCCGGTCCTTTCCTTTTGCTTGTATTACTCTTGAGCCAGCGTTAGAATCTTATGTGCCTAGAAGCAAGATCATCTGAAGAGCTCTGGGAGAACGAGTTTTGAGGCATAATGGAAGAAGATTCTAGTTCTACTGAAAGGGCGAAAACCCTACCTGAGAGTGTTAGCTCGAGGAATGGCGTCGGAAACCACATGCCAAGAAATGTATGAAGCTTGATGTTGAATTCTCCAGTCCAAATTTGAAGGAAGTATGGATAACAGATAAGAATGCAGCTTGAATGAATATAATATAGTGATAGTGGTATGAGGTCCTCCGTTTGTAGTAGACATATCATTATATTAAAATTGATTTTTCTCCATTCTTCCAAGAAAACCAATATATATTTCGTAGCAGTGGTAGTTGGTCTGCAATTGTAATGTAGGTACTACCAATTATATATGATGGTGATTCACTTCTTCAGGTTATCTATCCATATATAGTAACAGTGGTATGTGGTGCCAATTGTATTGTATGTAATACCATACATGGATGACTCTTTCTTCCATTTTACCCAGAGGGCTGAAGAGACAATATGTAAGTTCAGTCGAATATGTAATATGATTTCTTCCAATAAGAGAGTAGTTAGTTATCATAGTGTTAATAGAAATAACCTATTAAACTGAGTCTGGCAAGCCTGGATATTAACGGTGTGACTGTATCTATTTCCCAATATTCTGCGTGTTGCTTGAAGGTATACGTTATCTTAAGATTGGCATTAGAGACAACGAAAATTGCTACGTTAAACTGAGACTGGTAACCCTGGGATTAACGATGTGACTGCTGCCGGTGTCTTTACTGATCTAAATGGTGCAGGTTTTTCTTCTTTGATCTGGTTTTCTGTTGGGAACAGCTACTCTTTCTTCTCCGCTTTCTTTCCCAGGGAGACCAGCTACTAAGTGGAAGTAGCTCATTTGATCCTCTTTTCCAATCTATCTTTTTCGGCGACAAACTCCTTATTGTAGGGTTTAAACTTCTGAAGGTATCTTCTTGATAGTGTGTTATTCAGAGAGGAACTGCTGCTGGAGAGGATGTTCAACTTCTGAGTCACAAATATAAAGTGATAAGACTGTTGGAAGCAGGGTGGTGGAGTCGGTTCAAAATTTTCCGACTCCGACTCCAACTCCGTATCCTTGATTTGCCAATTTACCCTTCCTTGTAACAATCCCTCATCCTGTTACAAAATTTATATATACTACCTATTGTTAGGGTAGATCTCTCATGATTGAATTGTTATGTCTGTATAAGAAAAACTTACCACCAATAATAATAATACCGTATATATATAATATTTAAAGATACTATATAATATGCATAAAAAAGTTCAACTATACCTTATTTAAAATATATTATACATAATTATATAATATTATATTATATATATATATAATTAAATATATATACATATATATATATATATATGTTATATTTCAGAGGTAGCTACTTCTTGTTAGGAATAGATTCCAAAACTGATCATTACTCGAGTTAAGTTCTGTTAGAAGAGTGGTTGGCCACCTCTAAAAATGGTCCGCCACTCTAAAAATTCCACAGTCCCGTTACTTAGAAAACTTCCACAGAACAGGAATAAGAGATATTCAGTCTGTGGCACGACTAAGTCAAGCAGACTTAAACCAAATGGGTATTACCCTAGCCGGCCATGTAAAGAAAATTTTACAAAGTATACATACCCTGCGAACTCAGTTAGCTGTTAATATGTCTGAAGGATTCTTGGTATAGTCTCCAGTGTCCTTTCTCTCTCTCACTCTCCCTTTAATATAAATAATATTTTTTTATTTTCGATTTCGAAGTATATATATTATATATATATATATGTATATGTAATTAGTAATACAAAAATAATTATAAATAGTATTCTCTTAAACAGAGGAACATATTTCATCAATAGTGACGATGATTTTTTTTATTTATTTTTTTCTGTGTGTGTGAGTTTGTGATTTTATATTATTATTATTATTATTTATTAATACATATAAAATATTCTCAAATTATTTTTTAAAGAAGTTACAAGAGTGCAACTTATAAACTTAAAAGAAAGAAAAACATATTATATAAATGATTTCCTTGAATTAGACCTTTATTGAAGCCATAAGTATATTATTTTAATATTATGGTGTTGTTAAGTATATTATTATTGTTGTTATTATTATTATTATTATATTATTAGTATTATATTATTATTATTATTATTATTGATTATGGACCTTTCTAGTATCCTCCTTCTCCTCTGGGTTGAGATAGGCAACTTTTCATATAATTTATTTTAATGTTGTATATGAAATATAAATATATATAACAAGGAGCCTCGGGGATATATTAAGAGGAATGTTGCATATAAATAAGAAATCTGAAAATATAAAAAATAACCAATATTGCAAAAAAGATATAATTTATATTTAGTTATTGTAAATAGAGGTATAAATTATGGCATGTAACTGCATTAAGATTAGATTATAATGTTATCAATGAAAAGATATGATTCCTATTTAATTATATAAAGATTCTACTTACTTAGACTCCTTCTCCACAACCCCATACAATACCAACACCAGATTATTCCTGTAGCCCACCACTGCCCCCCCCCCCCCCTCTCCACCTTCTTATTAGTTGGGAAAATTAGAAATCGTCCTCACTTCATCGCCTGTGCGCTTTTTCATCCCCGTGTGATAATATATAGATACATTTTATCGTGCCCAGAAACAAAAAAAATTATATTTACAGATTTATATGGAACATCCATAGTGTATTCATATATTCAAATATATATATATTATATTAATAATATATATATATATAATATATATCTATATATAATATATAATATTTATATATATACTATATAAATTTAAACTTTATATATTTATTTATAAATATAAATATACTATATATATATATTCTAAATTTTTTTTACAATATTTTTCAAAGTGCAAAAACAGATGTTGTATTTAATTTACAACGAGCTCTCAGGATGCCTTTGTGTGACTCAGTTTAAAAAAATATATATATAAAAAAAAAAGAAGAAAAAAATTTTTTTAAATGTTTTCTCAAAAAAGGTTAGTTTCGGGAAAAAAAAAGATTTGCCAACTCAAAATTTTTACTTAAAAAAAAATAAAAAAAATATTGTAAAAAAATGTTATAATTAAAAATATGATGAGAATAATAAATTTTATTAATTTATTTATTGGTTTTTTTTTTTACCAAAGTCACAATTTTTCCTTTAAATCGGCACACTTATTATTGTGTTTTTTATCTATTATTATTATTATTATTAATTATATTATATATTATATTATTATTATTATTATTATTATTATTATTACTCATGTTGAGTAATAATAGTTTTATTTTTATTAAAATTTTTAAATTATCTAAAGTAATAATTTGACGTGCCCATTTTGCCAAAATTTAAAGTAAGTAATTATATATATATAATAATATTTAAATATATATTATATAATATATATATAATAAATATATGTATATATATTAATATATATATGAATATAATATTTAAAACAAATAATAATATATATTAATCAGTTTTATGTCATCGTTATAATGATGATATGTCAGTTTATAAGGGAATTTTTTTTTATCCCATTTATTTGTAATTTTTCACAGTAAATTCTGTTGTATTTAGTAAGGAATAATAATTTAATAATAATTAATAATATAATAATACTAAATAATAATAAGAATAATTTATTAACAAAAACTGTCAAATAGTATATCATTCTTCATTGGTTATTATTATTATTTATTATTATTATTATTATCATATTATTATTATTATTATTATATTATTATTATTATTATTATTATTTATTTTATTGATATAAATGTATTGACCGGAGCCTTTTTATAAACGTTTACTAATATATATATATATATATATATATATATATATATATTATATATATATATATATATATATATAATATATATATATATATATTATATATATATATATATTATATATATTATATATATATATCAGAAAACTAGAAGTGAGATTACTATAGATAATTTTGATTGTTATATTTTTATCTCTCCATAAACATTTAAATGTATATTTTTATATAAGAAATTTTATGATTGGTTAAATATGTATATATTTATATTTACATAAATTATATATATTATATATATATATAGTATAAAAAAGAATGAGCATAGCTCTCAAGCATGGGGATTAGATAGTTGGATAGAGAAAGGAGACTGTGGTGGGGGGGGATGAGTCACACTAACTCTCCTCAATGAGAGAGGTGTGTGACAAGAGAGATTAGAAGATCTTTATAGTTTGTAAACGCGATAGTACTACTGTTCAATAGCTTTATAGAGATTGGAGACAGTCATTTGTCTGGAAAAGTTGTGACATCTTTGTCAGTAAGAGGTCAGGGTGTATTGTGAATTTTTAAATTTTGGTGTTTTCTAAGGGCAACGGGGGGCAGGGGAGATATTCTGCTTGGACGGGCTTGAAGTATGGTGTTGTTAGTATGTGGTGATATCGTTCTTTGTTTTAACTGGTTATGAATGTGGTTAATAGTGGAGGTATCTGGTGGTGGAGAGGGGAGTGGGTTATTTATGTTAGAATATTACAGTGCTGGTGTGATCTTTTTCCTTTTAGGTACAGAGGGTGTTCTATTGAGAGAGATTTAGTATAAAATTTAAAGCCTGCCACGTCAAAATGGGCTTTTATAGGGAGGTTTTTTTTTGTTTCCATTAGTAGGTGGTGGATAAGTGTAATGGAAAGGCAGACCGTTATTATCCTGAGATCTTTATTTTGTACAATTTCCAATTACTGAATGTTGGACTGATATTGAGGGAGCTCAGGCAGGTGATGCTTAGTTTAAAAAGGGACGGAGATATTGTCTGTATGCTATTGTGATGGTTTCTTTATGTTAGCCAATGTTTATTCCAGTTAATGCCTTCAGCGCCTTTAATTTCTGTGTGGCTCTAGAAGTAATATTATTGATGTGAGGGATGAAAGTCATTTGTGTATCATAAGTTGATCCTAGGGTAATAGGTTGTTTATTGAAAGGGAGTCTTTTGTTGGGTGAATATTTGATTCTCTACTCTCTGGGGTAAGTAATGAGAGGTTTTTGAGGTGATGCAGCCATTCTGTTTGTTGTTAGTCATTGTTTTAGCTGGTTTATATATTGTTGTAGTTCTCTACATGTATTTACAAAAGCGTTTTGAGCTATGATTGAAAGATCATCTGCATAGCTACTAATTTTTATGGAAGGGGTTGTGGGATGCGGAAGGTCATGCATAAAAGGGTTAAAGGACGTCTCCCTGTGGGAACTTCCTTCTATGAATAACTGTACGACTGGAACAGGAAATTTGATATATTGTTTTTGTCATTGGATGGTTATAATCTGTGTTATTACTTTGTCTATTAAAATGAAACATGGAATAACGACACAGAGCTTCTACTAACTGGTTCGTAGCGTGGACGGACATTCAGAAGCAACTTTTTTGAAACAATTATTTCTAACGGTCTCTAAGCCGTCTAATGTTGTGGGTGACATAATCTTCGGGGATCAACGCTGGTTGCGTGCGGTGGGATGGAGGGGACAGGGTGGTGAGCGAAGGTAACATATATATAATGAGTATATATATATATATATTATATTATAATATATATATATATATATAATATTATATATATATATATATAATTAATATATAAGTAAGTATATATAATATATAGTGGGTGTATGTTAATAAAGTTCATAATATTTCTTTTATAATGGGTGGTGATGCGGAGAGTGTCAAATCAGTTGACGTTGTTCATTTCGAGGTTTTGTGGTGATGTAACAAGAGATGATGAATATTTTTTTTAAATTCCAACCATTATATATATATATATATGAGTGTATATTTATATATATTATATATAATATATTATACGTATAGTTATATATATATAGTGAAATATAACTTACTTAATTAATTATATTAAATAAATAATATATAATAATTATAGTAATATGGCATTTTTATAGATAATTAAATAATAATAATAATAAATAATTATAATAATAATATTGATGTTATATATAAGCTCTCAGTTCTATCATAGAGTATATTGTTTCATCCTATTAACGTGAATAGTTCTTTGTGCTATTCTTATTTTTTTGTTCGTTAACGAAACGAATTGCGTAATGAATCAATATAGGTTACAAAATTAATAAATATAATAAATTGGTATATTGTTATTGTTTATTATTATGTATTATATTTATTTGAGGTTTTATTTGAAGATTGTGCTATTATTATCATATATATATATACATTAGCTTATTTTTTATTTATTTATTAATGGATTAAATGGTAAGTTATAATTATTATTATATTTCCAATATTTTATTATTTTATCGATTTTTTTAATAGGATATAAAATAAATAAATTTTGAATAGGATTAATCAAATTTATATATTTAATATTTATAATATATTATTTAATTTATAATTAATTTATTATATAATTATTTATTAATTATATATTTAATATATTATCTTTAAATATAAATAGTTTATATTTTATAGTACATTAATATTAGCAAATCAAATTAGTATTTTTTTATGGTAATATGTTATGAAATTTATAAATATTATTATAACTAACAAATATTAATGATATATGGTACTATTAAAAATTAAATTAAATAACATATAAGATATCGGCCAGATTATGTTATCAGTATTGATATATATTAGTATTCAATCTGATAGATATGCCAATGGCGATGAATACAAATTGCGATTTGGAGTGCATGGTGGTAATCTCGTATGTATCGGGGTAAAAATCTTTGTATTACCTAAATAGTTCGTCGAGAAATGTCTGAGATACATTGCAACTATACTCTGTATCTCCTACTTTCGTCTATATTTATTTGTCTTGATTGCGCGGGTCTTGCAAGTGAATAATAATCGCGAAATAATAATAATAATATTTTGAAAGAATTTTCGATATATATATTTATTTCTATGAATATTATATATTAATTATTTTTATTTACAAAATTATTATAGTTATTATTTAGTTTAGTTAATTAAGTTATAAACGCTTTATGGATTCTCTCTCTTTATTATTATTCCTCTATTATCACTCTGGTTAATATAAAATTGGATTTTTACGCTTTATTTATTAAACTTTGCTTTTAATTTTTATTTTATGTCTACAAAATGCGATGGATCTTAATGGGCTTGCTGGTTATTATGGAAAAAAATACTCTATAAAAATCAATACTACTAAAATATATATTACAGAAACATAAATATATATTATAACTTATTATATGAGATAGTATTGCAACTATTTTGCAACCTACTACGACAATTAGTATATTATTTTTAACTTATAATTATTTTTATATGATTTTTATTATTTAGTTTTATATTATAAAGAAATCGGTATGTTTATCATGGTGGAAAAATATATCTATGTGAATATAAATTAATCATATTATGTGAATAGTGGACTTAAATAGATATATAAAAAAATCTTCAGTAATAAACTTTTAGACTGCTTGTCTTGAATTCATTGGAGAGTTTTCGCGATTAGTTGTTAGATGATCATTTCCAACAAAATCATATAAAAATTACAAAAAGTTACCTTTTATTATAATATAATATTTTCTTTATAGAGAAAAATATTTTTTTTTTTACAGGTAAAAATATTATGTAAATAATAATAACAATGATAATAAGATATGTAAACTGATATCACAGAAGATAATAGTCAATAGAGTTTAGTGGTAAATAAACTAATAATTTAATAACTTGAACCTATTATGACTGAAAGTAACTAGATGGTACAATTATCTTGAGACAAAGTATTTATTATTTATGTTTTAAATATCATTTATTAACATCTAAAAGTGAATATATAATATATATAGTATTTAGAAAATTTATTTTTGGACATATCTTTGTTGACCTAAGCGCGTGTAGCTATTATAATTTAGAGCCGAAGAGGAATATAGGTGTGAGGAGAGAGGAGAGGATGAAAGAGAAGAATTGTCATATATTATTGTGTGACATTAGGAAGATAGATTCCACATTTTGACAACTTTTCACATTGGTCCATACTAGAATTCTGATATCAGTATGTTGACAATATAGAGTTTGATAACAAAATCTGTAAAAGATACAACCGAGTTTGACCTTCCATAGATGATTATTTAGTACGTGTTGTATGAATTCATCTATTATACATAGTGATTGATATTGGTACTTGATCGGACGACATTATGGTAATCTACGAAATTTACCGCGTGAGCACACAATATTGTTAAGCTCGCCGTGTGGAAACATTGAAGAGAGCAATAGTGCTATACATATGAGCAAAAGATATCAAAGAAGATAGATAATCAGGAGATTATCAAAAAAATATGACGTAAATTACCATTAAAAATACTATTATATTCCCCTAGATCCATAAAGCCGAAAATAGACTGTTAAAAAGTACGCTAATATTATCCTGTATACCAACCTAGCTCTTGTTTATCATTGTTCTTTAAATCAATGGTGTTTACAACTGTTTTCAAAATATTTACGTTAGATTGGTCATATTCAAACTAGGAATTCATATTTTCATTGCATACACAGATCTCCTAGACACATACTAAAAATAACTAATTTATATATATCGATAAAAATTTGTTAAAGTGATGGGTACTTAAAATATCTACCCATGAGTAATCTATTGTTTAAATTTGAAATGGTAGTAATATATCATATTTTTTTCTGATTTTGATTTGACGTTCCATTGCATATATCATTCCGAATATATAACACTCTCTGCGCGGGGTGGGGGCCGTAGAGGAGGTAATTTAATGAAAATGATAATATAAATTTTGAATGAATTTGTTATTTTATACTATTAAGTTGTGTAGAGATGTGTCGCTCCTCAGCCCGCCCCGCCGCTGTTGTCATTACATTATCTCTAATTTTTAAAAAACAACCTACACACAAGTAATTTCCATACCGATGTCCAATCATAACCTCACCTTCTCGTAATGTGTACATTAGTTTTACTATTCAATATTTAGATCTTTTTAATTTCTGTAACATTTTGGAGTCTTAATTTGTGAGGTGAATGTCCAGGAAAGAATGTCCTAGAAAGAAAGTCTCTTGAGAAGCTCCTTTCGATTAAGTGCAAGCTTTCCCTCGATTAAGGATAATGCCGGTTAATTATGAACTTAAGAAATAAAAAATCTGATCCAAATTTGGCTTATTTTTCTATTATTTTTTATTTTCCTCCCAGTGAACAAAGACATATGTTCCAAGTGAATCACTTTTCTTCTTCTTCTTCTTCCTTGTCATCTACCACCTTTTCGTCTCCGAAAGACTGGGTGGTTAAGGTGTGCGTTTCTCCTCGCTTTTTCGATTTTTTTTTATCTATTCTTTATTAAACGGCTTTGTTCACAACCCGTTAACATGCATCGGATAAAAGACAAGTGCAGCCTATATTGTAGTTTGAGTGTTGGAAACGACTTAGTTTTCTAAGAAAAGAAGTATGACTAAAAGTCCAATAAAGATAAGTCCCTAGCATTATTACTTTACTCTGCGATAAGCATGCACCAATTACACTGAGGTAGTAAGAACATACAGTTGCGCAGTTCAGGAGAAATCCACCCGTAGGGCTTTACGGGGATATCCGCGACGGACTTCTCACTATGGTTTTCATTTGCGTTCAGTTTTGCTCACAAGGGTATATCATATCCGACTTGGCCCGGTATGGCGTCTGACACTGGCAGCACCTGACCTACCACCCCTCAACAAAACCCTCCGTCTCCATTTCTAGCTTCTTACCATTATGACACCCTTCCTTAATTCTCGCCTTCTGCCAAACTCACATTTTCTCTCCTTATCATTGACATCGTTGTCTCTCTACGTAGCTTTGCAAATCCGACTTTTTCTTCGGGTATCTACTTCTTCAGGAGAAAGGATGCATTGCACCCCCACACGATCGGTTTCCCAACACACTCGACACTAGTGTTGATGTATTACATCCGGTGCCCAAAATTTTATCCCAACAACTAATCAGTTGCATCTCGCAGCTTTGTGCCATACATTAGAAGTCCATAACCATTCTCAACATGAAACTTTCATTTGTTTTTCTCTCGTTTTACGCGTTTCCCCTCATAATCTTAGCGCCGTTACTCAATACCACAAAACTTTTCTAATACTTTTTCATTACCTCATGTTATCTCAGCATATTTTTCTCACACCTAGCAAAAAAATTTTAGCTCACGGACCTTCAACCGAAATTCTCCCGCATCCGGCTTGCAACTATCACATATTGAGAAATTAATTTAGATCAATGTCAATTATACTGCGTCTATACTTAGATCCTCAGTCCATAGGTTCTCATCGATTACTATACAAATATAACACACGGTTTACATCAGGCATAATAACTGGTCCTCTACGGTAGCGACTCCACATTAGACGCGACGTCACTAAGTTAGCTCGTATAGCTCCTCCTCTTATCATCGTCACCACATTTCGGATTCCAACGACTGAAATCCCAGCCCAACACATTACTTGGTTCCAATTATTTCTCACAAACTTCCTGTGACATACCACTGTGCTAGCATATCGTGTCCAGTAGGAGTTTTACTTCTCATCCAACTATTTTGAAGACCTCTCACATATTTTGAAACCTCCAGACACCTTGTTCCGTTGCTTCTCACCATTTTCTTACATAACCCACACTTGAGGGAACGTGTCCCTCTTATCTCAGCAATACATTAACCCATTTAAACTCTAAATACTACGTTTACTTTTCATATATCCCCTCACTTTTACACCCACACTATATCCTGCCATATATAATCTCATTACTTAACCTAATTCCTGCTCAATATCATCTCTTATTCATGATTCTGCCATCACATAATAACTCATAATCATCCGCATGTAATAAGGTAGTGCACCCTCCATCATCTCCATTCTCTCCATATCATTCTAACACCATATTTTCCATGTTCCACTACCCTACCTTAATTCTATCCATAACCTCCATTCCTATATTCCAAAATACTATCTAATATTTTGATATAGTACCTAAAGAATCATTGAACACATACCCCTCTTTATTGCCTCGTCTCCGATAATATTATAATTACTAAATTATCAATCTCACATCATTTTGGAAACACCCATATTTATTTTCTTACACAATGCATAGTACTTACACTATACTCAGTTCATACATACTTTTGATTCCATCAGAAGCCTACTACTAACTTATATCCAACACCATATATATATCACTAACTATACTCATTGCCATTAGAGATTAAAATTCTAAGTCACTATAAATCATCATATCATATAGTTACCTAAAAGTATCAAAAGTTCCAATCAATTTAAACTATTATAGTATACAGTGAATTCCAAAATGTCAAGTTCTGAGTCATTTCTTATCTCAATGTAAAGATTATTGAATCACACACTTATTTGCCTTCTACCACTCCACTTAAAAACAGCTACCTGTTCATTCACCAATCAGTCTCTTCAGTCACTCGACGCACTAATTCTACTTATAATAATAAATAACCACATTTAAATATCATATATTCTATCGCTACAATACATACTCCAAATAAACTTAATTATCCCCTTATAATTTACACTCAGTTCCCTTATATATCTCCCTTACCCTTAATATATATAGATATATATATATAGGACTATTACATGCTCTCCTCCTAAATCTCACCTTATACGGTCGGAAACTATTAACCCTTCCTATTTAATAATAATGCTTTATTTTACTTTTCCAAAATATTACAGTATAATCAATCACTCATCTACGCCTCCGTTTCTTGATCATTTATTCATTTACCTAAGTATATTTACATTACACTAATATAAGCTCCTTTGCGAGATTTATTCATTCTTCGATACTCTTTTCGCACTTTATAACTACCCATACCTCACCCCTCCTCTTAACTTGGAAGCTTTAAGAGTATATGCAAAAACATGCGTTCACATCTACCACATAAAAAGTAACATTTTCCATTCTATGCTTGTGCACCCATACAATACCCACACACCAATTCACGTATCAGACTTTCATTTTACTGCCATGTATTAACGATTTATCGAAAATGTTCTTCGTGCACCCACCTTCCCCTCATAACATCACATATTGCCACTTGATCAAGTTTACAATAAGACCATCACTGCCTATTCATTCATCTCATTACACTGAGCAAGTTCCCACTTATTATTCATCATGACTAGTATCCACCCCTTATCTGCGGAGCCCCTTATTCTCCTGTATCAGAGTGTTATAACCCCACATTCATCCTAAAGGACTTTCCAAACGGTTCAATTGACCTCGTTTATCTTTTCTCTAGCAGGTTATTGCCCTTTTGATAGTATTTTGTTAATAATTAGTATTAAGATTAAAGTTATTTTTCGTTTAGGCTTTAAAATATTAAATATTTCACCCTCTAAATGGTAAGATGGGTCTTGAGATTAGATTCTGAGAATTGTCAACCCTTGTGGATGTTTCTCTTCGGTTTACTTAATGTATGAAAGTATGTAGATGATATACATCTGGTAGTTGTAGGCCTATGGAGAGATATTCGTTGTGCATGTATGAAAAACTGTAAGAACATTGTATGAAAATATAGTGAGAGCATTGAGATGAGCAAATAATATAGCTTTTAGTGTTAATTAGTTCGATGTATTATGAAAGCTTTGATATGTAATTTGAATGTTATTTTGATTTTAATACTCTCAGTGTAGAAGTAAGGAAAAACGACTTTTTGAGTAGATTATTAGAGAATTCACCCCTTATTACAAGTTTAGACGGGAGGAGATGAGAGAAGGAGGGAACTTTATCGAGGCTTAGTTTGATCGGAAGTTAAATGTTAGAGGTATTGATCGAGGGAATGAGAGTTTTACAGAGATGTTGATGTATTTTTTTTTTTTGTATTTTTTTTTTGAGATTTTAGTGGTTGGTTTTTTGGTTTCTTAGGATATGAATTTTTTTAATATAGATTAGGTATCTACGAGGTATCTTCAGGAGGCAATTTTGAGATTTTAATGTGTACATTTTAGGCAATCGAGATATGAAACGTATGCTAGATAGTTTTTTATAGGATAATCGTAAAGCATTAACATGGCAACAGTTGAGATGACGCTGACAGACCTCTGAGACCGGGACTAACGCTTAATAGCGAATTGTGATGAGAGCAGAAGTGCCTCCTACCTAAAATTTAGGAATACCTCACACTTTAACCAAATATACCCAAGTTAATGTTATTCTTAGAAATATACTATAATTGCATATAGTTGAATTTAGAGTTTAAGAGAGTGTTTGGTATATACTTTAAAGAGAAAATAAAAATGTATAGCGGTTTAATCCCAGCAGATACCCGCTCAATGCGATTTATTTTTACAGAGATTTTTAATGTTCAACATATATCTGATTGAAAAGTGTCTATTGAACATATTAGTTCAGAAAATTTAAAATAATAATAATATAATTAATAATAATAACTAATACGATACTAAATTTAATTGCTAAAGGCATATAGATATGATTACTACACAATCATATTCAACAATAATCTTAATCATTAAAAACCCTAATTTAATTCATCAATTTTAGTTTAGTATTAAAGTTTATAATATCCACTTATTCTTCTCCCTTACATTGAAGAATAAAAACCAGCTATTACACTAGTCTCATCAACTTGTCTCCTATATGATAATAATGGTCCGCTTATAAACTAGTTTTAACTAAACACACACATATACTGAATTTCTTACGGTAATAATAATGAATAATAATAACATATAGAATATTTCATTCTATATAGAGCAATTAAATGTCGGAACTGACATAAAAACGCTATTTGTTTTACAATAAAAGTCAAGTTAAATAGCTCAATAATAATATTAGTGAGTACTGTTCTAAAAAAAAGTTCTATTGCATGCAAATATTTACTATAAAATATAGATTTCTAAACCAAATTCTTCAATATCACTACTAACTTTGTATGAGTATAATAACAAAATGATTTATAATAATAATATGAATAATAATAATAATAATAAAAATAATAATAATAATAATAATAATTAATAATAATAATAATAATATGATTAAGAAGAGTGATAAATGTTATAATGGTGAAAAAATGAGTATGATAGAAGATAAAGAAGCATAACTGAGAAGATGACTTACTAATACTTATCTTAATAGTTCAAATATGATTATATATATACCTAATGTGTTTTAAAGAATAGTATGCTATACCGCTTAATATAACACGTTCATGTATATACAACATATTTTCTCTCGCTTTCAGATTATACTGGATATTTCTACAAATTCACTGATATACAATCAAGTTAATGGAAAATATTGGATGTTTAAAAAATTAGACATATATTATATAAATAGGAATGATTAATACACTTTCCCTTGTATATAAAATCTATTAGTAATGAACTGTGGTATGTTTTCTACCTATATATTGTTTAGTACAGTGTTGTGTCCATATTGTGATTTTGTAATCCCTTTGATTTTTTTTTTTTTTTTTTATAATTATAAGAATTTTGGTATTTTTCCGAGTATATACAGACTTAGAAGAAAGAAGAGATAAAATATTTTAAATATAAAATAAAAATAAAAAAAATAATTATAATTTAAATAATAAATAGAATAATGAAAAATTTATTATTATAATTATTATATTCTTATTATGTATATTATAATAAATAAATATACAAATATATAATAAATTAAATTATATATAAAAAATTAAAATATAAATAAATAAAAATATTAATTTATTATGTTGAACAACCTTAATAAAAATAATTTATTATTATTTGATCCCTATATTTTCAACTTGATAAATTATGGTATTGAGTTTAGAATGAATGATAATTAATAGATTCGGTTAAAGGGAATAAAGCATAATAATAATATAATAATAATATAATAATAATAATCCTGAATAATAAAAGAATTATCATTCCTCGGCAGAGGCTGACATGAAAAATAAAATGAGGCATATATAATAATAAATGTGATAATAATAATAAATTAGTTCAAATAATTAAATAATTCAAGGATAATATTAGGACTGAGTGAGACCTAAGACCTAAATTATTAAATTCATACTTGGAAGCATGGACTGAGTGTTCATTCAATATGCTTCTGAATAAACTCAATATTTAGCAAATATAAAAATTTTTTATTTGAGAATCAACAACTAATTCAGTCAAGTGAGCCTACTGATCTTAAAAATAAATAATAATAGTAAACATAATAAATTAAAAAATTACATAATAATATATTTAAATAATATATTTCTTTAACTATGTAGACCTTTAGATATTTGTTGGCTGTACAAAAGAAAAAGAAAATTCTGAATAATATTGGAACACTATCAATATCCACAATATGAATATAAGATTAAGAAAGCCATCGGCAATATGGTAAGAGATAAGGCCCCTATCAATATTTTATCTTAGAGCCCTTAATTTACTCATTGCAGAAATGTTAATTATATCAGTTTTAATCACTAAACTTGGAGATATTATTTATACTAAAACAACTAATAGTAAGAGTCTTCGAATTTCATAAAGACTATTGCGGTTTGTATGGCTGACTAATCCAATCTCTGGATTGTCTCATCAATGAATAAAATACTAGTCAAGTAGTCAATGACAAGGTGTGAGTGATAAAATAGATTGAGAGTAAGTGCTGAAAATATAGAAAGATATAAATTATTTAAAATATTAACCTCAATTTGCTTTAAACTATAACAGAGTGAGCATTAGATAAAATAAATGAATATAAATTTGAAATTTCATTGATTAAATATATAGATTAATAATTAATTAAAAGTATTAATAATATAATAAATAAAATAATAATGATAAGGCATAAAATAAATTGGTTCTAATTGATATTATCAGTAGGAACGTATATACTATGACTAACAAATAAGGAGAAAGACTCAGATAAGAGTAATCACATAATAATTAAATTCCTATCAGGAAATTAATAAATAAGAGATTAGTAAGTCAATCAGGATTTCTAATGGACAGAGATAAGTAGTTAGTGGGAGCCAGGTCCTATATGTTTGGAGTCCTAGTCAAGCAGTGATAAGATAGGTTTCATCCATAAATGGGTCAAGTCGATTGACAAGGTCAGGAGGATTCGGTCTCGACTATATTCTAATAAAGAAAGTTATACCTATAATTGAATATAATAATGATAATGTAATTTAATTACTCCCGTATGATTCCTCCTTCAATCATTCTAATAAACTTATTAACATACATCTTTGATCGCCTATTAAACCATTTTTTTTTTATAGAGGGGTGGTACCCCTCAGTGTTGAGAAATTGGTAAAGGATTCGTGAACTAAATTCTGTGTCCTGAGATTTCTAGCTGGCCGCGCTTCTCTCTAAACATTAGTTTTCCGCTTCATATAATGTTTTCACAGATCGTTGGCAGTACTTACTATGTGTTCTAGTGCGGTATGGGCGCATGAGTTGTTATCCCCTATTTCAACTTTCCATTTGTCCATGGTTAAACCTGACAAGTTCATCTTCTTGTTTTATGAATAACGGTTGCAAACGTAATTTGAATGTTCAAAAATATTGATTCTTTTCACAAGGCTTTGAAACGAATCCTGTGATGGTTAAACACCCTATTAGAGAAACATTCTGAGTGTTGCGCTATGTATGACTAGATAAATAACAAATTAGTACACATACATATTATTATTATTAATATATATCGAAAGAGTTTTCTTAAAAAAAAAAAATACAACGAAAAAGAAAAAATAAAAAAAATCCGATAAATAAAATAAATCTGAGTAACGTGATATCTAACAAAACGATCCCTGTAAGGATATATATTCTGGAGTTTTTTATTTTTTATTAAAACAAAGCAAACATCACAAACATAAAATATAAATTGATTTTGAACGTCCTCGGAAGGACGCACATTAGGTGCCCTTAGTTACGTATCGACTTTTTTGTAAAACATATCCAAACAAAAAAAGTTACATGTAGTCAACATATTAATTCTATACTGCGAGTTGATACTAGGAGTATTAAACTCTGATTATCTCGGACTTTCAATATATAACCTCGGCCCAGTGTTAAAAGTTAGTTATGTTTCTGTACTTAGTCAAATGTGTTGATAAATTAACTATTGATCCCAACGCTAGTGAGGGAAAAATAGGAATTTAGTAGAGCTCTGAACCCAGCTTAATAGGCCTAGTCTCCCACCGGACGCACTGAAAAAAAGAAGGTAGGTGCCCCTAGAGCACTATTTAAACAAGTATTTAGATCACTTTAATGATTTATGTCCTTGAGAAAACGCCTGCTGAGTGTTTAGGCTAATTAACATCGTTTAATTACATGAGTCGGAGCTATGAGAATATGTGCGAGGACTGCTCCAGAAGCATCTATAGTTAGGATGTGAGTGGATTTGAAAAATCTCTGTGCTAATCTCTTCAGAAGCAAAAGTGAGATATTAAGTGGTGCATGGTTTGCTGCAACTGCCCTCCAACCTCCCTTAATCAGTAGGGGGGACTTGCAACCAATGTGCTTCTCCTCTACTGAAAACTCTAAAGTTAGAAATTGATCTTATTTGAATGCCTGAAAAAAAGCTCCGAGGAGAAACAACAAGGTGTGAAAGAGGAGACTCCAGTGATTACCAGAATTTCAAGTTAATAGAGAGAATACTCGTGACGCTAGAGTTCTGAGTGGAATTTTTACTAGGTAGAGACACCTCGGGAATGAGACGAGATAAAGGGGTATGGTATATACGGCTTTTTCTCAGCTAGGGATTAAAAAAACAACTCTAGTTGAAATTTACAGAGTTAGATAATGATGTCCATGTAGTCTCCATCACACCTAGGAAGGGAGGTACACCCCTTGTTGAATGGAACATGCAGAATGGAAAATGAATTCTAACGAAATGCTTTGGAACAGAGGAGAGAAAGAAGAAAGAAAAGAACAGATAAAATATTGGACGGAAAAAAAGGAAGAGAATGAAAGGATTGATTAAGGTAATGGCGCAATGAAGAAGGAGGACTCAGCATAGTAGTAGTCATTTACCCTGCCATTGCTACCGTGTGCTGGACCCGCTGAGCTTTGAATGCAGGTTGAACCGGATATAATAAACAGTATCGACCCCGTATAACAACTTGATCAAAATGTGTGTCCTCAAGAGTAATTTTGTGCTTCTCATATTGAAAACTGGTTTTTATTATTATGTGTTTTAATGCTGGTCGTCATGAATAAGAGTTCTCGCGAGAGAATGAGAGAGATCGTTTCTTGCAGTAAATCCACCCTAGTACATGATTTGAATAGGAAGAATAAAATAAATAAAATAAAAATAAACTAAATCATATATATATGAAAGTCTTTATTCTTTTGAGGTGATTTATATACTTACAAAGTATCATTACAAAGTTTAGGTTCAGCCTTGTGATAAGCAGGTAAATAGGTACATACGCCAGAATCGAAAGCCGAACCATCCAGAAAATGCCACACCTACCAACACTTCCTCCGCTCTATCACCCTTAACATTTCTTGCTGACCTCTATCCTGTTGATCGATAAACTCTGAACATCTAAATTGGATTGATCCAGCAAAAATTTTAATTTACAAAAAGGTAAACAGCACCATGTCTTTACCCATTTAAGCAGTAGAGAATATGTGATTATTATGATATGGCTCGGCAAATAACTACTATATATTAAATCGACACTTAAATTCAAAGTTCTTTATACAATATGCATCAGCACACAAAAAATTGTGAACAAAATAACAGACGAGACTAAAACTTGTTTTCACGATTAAAAAAAATAAATTAAAACTTTACTTTTAAGCACCATCATACTGAACTAATGGTTACACATAATGTACGACGACAAACATATCAGTAGAAAGCGCTATCAATTTAAGATGCAAGGCACAAAATTAAGATCAGTTTAAGGGCAACAATATTAACATTAGTAAGTTGCATCAACCGTTAGCCCATATTATTGCTGTAGTCTAAAAAGTAATGCGGTAAAACACGTTAGTCTAGCACCACTGAAAATATAATACCGAAACCTACACTTATTCACACATATATTGGATCAAGCAATTAAATCCCTATCTATAAAACTATAGCAAGTATATTATACCATCTGGTATTCCACAAATTGGAGGTATGAAAAATATATTATTTAACATAATGTCAAAATTTTGAACTAGTTATCTAAATAAGACGATCTGGGTTGTAAGAGATTGGTATTATCAATAGGACCGGTTGGAAAGTAATGCTAGCGTAACAGACGTATTGTGTTCCATATTTATATAGATACCCAAAAACAAATGCACTAACATCATGATCCAAATTTCAGGATTAGACAATATCACAAGTTGAGAATGTAAAACAAAGGACCTGTCAGCTCTTATGAACTGAAACTTATAATATTGATGTGATCTCATATTACTAAAAAATACCGACAAACCTAACAAATTAGAAACAAACATCATACTGAAAGCAACAAGGAAAAAATGAAACTGCTTAGACATTAACAAAGAATTCCCCAAACTTGGGTATCATAGCTTCCAGTTTGTACAAAAAACATTACAAGTACAACTCAAACAATATGATGGACCCTTAACACCAAAAATTACATACATTTATATATAGTTTTCATTCGCGCACAACTTTATCAAAAACAACCATATCTCCACATGACAATGCTTGTAATTTTACATTAACATAGTAAATACCTAAATTGTGACACAAAAATAATACAAGTTATTTAGGCATAACCGTACGAGGTTGTCCATTAAACTCAGTGGGTATCCTTAATATCACCTATAAATTGGTGAAGAGCTATTTAACAATTAGTATATAAAGTGTAGCTCAACACTCGTAAAGTGCTAACTCAGCTGCAATCTCATGGAACATCATTCATTATTACTTGTATTAACTCATACTCTCCTCAATCTCTCT
>JABUQX010126922.1:0-53198 GCA_015478945.1 Trachelipus rathkii | reverse complement strand
ACGACAAGGATTTTAGCTTGAATTCGAGGTGGTTCAATGGCTATTTAAGCATTCAAAGAAAGTCGAACAAAATGTAACCGACTAAAAAGTAACGGAGAAAAATAACGGAACTTATTCGAAGCGTTACATGAAAGAAATAAGTAACGAGTCCGTCAGACTCCGTTACTGAAAAAATAGGTTCCTTTTATACGAGTAAACGGATCGTGCCCACCTCGATGTATATTATAAGATATATATATAATATATAATAATATATATTATATATATATAATATATTATATACTATATACATATAATAATATATATATAATATATATATATAATATAATATAATATATATAATATATATATATATATTATATATATAAAAGAAGACATAATAATAGAAACATTATGATAATTAAATGATTAATATTAAAATAAATATATTATTTAAAAAAATTAGAATTCAAATACAATATGCAATGATGGTAAATTCACAATATAGAGCATTTGCAAAATTGATATTAAAAAAAGTAATTTCCTTGGTTTAAGGCAAATTTATCAAGTACTGTTTGAATAAAATAATCAAAATTGTCAAACAAATTTCTGTGCAAACTCATCATAGCCAGCCCGTTTAGCCTGTCATCTTCCAAGTACTTAGAAGCCAAGCTCTTGATCCTTCGCAGGAGTGCCTAAAAGATGAGCTCTATCTGTACTGGTGGTTTGCATGGCTTGAGCGAGTAGTATCATCAACCTTTTCTTCGACGAAAGAAAGGTTCTGTCTCCTTTAAGAATAGAGAGAGAGACACAAAGATCTTTTATTCTTCACTACTCAATTTCTTGTCCTTCAAAATTTTTGTACAAAGTTCTAGCTCTTCTTCTATGCATTCTAAGTGTAAAAACTAAAAATGAAAATCTTCTTTTCCTTAACTCATCGATTGTTATGAGTAGCATGTGAAAGGATGTAGATTTGTTAATGCATAAGCAGGTGTATTTTCAGTAGAAACCCGTAATTCCAAAGAAGAGGTTATAGGATCCAGATACGGAATTATTTTAAGGATCTTCGCCAGAACTTAGTGGAAAGAATTGCTGGTTAGATACGGTCGTGCTCATTCAATTGGCCTACCAACAATTCGTGGTTTATTCATATCAAGTCAGTTGCTCGGCGAATTGATTAGCTTCTTTTAACACTTCATCGGCTATTTTTTCTTCATCTTTCAGATGGCTCCTAAGCCCAAACCATTTCCCACAATGGTGTTGAATTGTGCGAGGTTTTGACGATATTCAAGTTTTGAATTGGAGAGCATTACAACTGGCTCTAAATCGCAGAGTACTTCGCGATCAATCAAAGCCATGATGAATGTAAAAAAACAAGATCCTGAATGCAATTGAAAATCGGTTCTTTTCCTGTGGCTGGATTCCCTTCAATGGAAATGGGTTTCTAAATGCTTACATCATTTACAAAGCTCCTTCAAACACTCTAATGCCTTGTGATGTATATATATCTATATATAAATATTATAATATATATATATATATATATAATATATATATATATATATATATATATATATATTATATATTATATATATAAATATATCGTCATAAAGAGACAGAAAGACCAACAATCCATATCTAAAAAAACTACAACGCTCCGGGCAAAGAAAAATACATGTTGAATTGCATAGGTAAAATTTTAGTTAGAGGAAAAAAAAAAAGTTTCATATGCTAAAAGAAACTACAATAAGTACAGGAAAAGAAATACAATTTTGGAATCTGATAAAATTTATAGTTAGGAAAAATAGGTATAAAAAAACAAAAAAACATTAGTTGTTAAGTAACTACTCCAGGTAAATATGAGTGAGTGAAAAGTCCTATTAAGACCTTTTTATACGTACTCTTAAAATAAATAACTTTTATATAGTTAATTTTTTTTAACTACAATAATTAAAATTTAAGGTACAATACCGATCAGATGCAGGATCGCTGGTCTCTCGGCCTTCCGGGAACTACGGTGGTTAAGGACTATTTCCAAAATCCCCCTTCCAGAAAGGGTCTCCGAACCCTCGCTCTTTTGATTTTTGAGTGTCGCGGCGGGTCCTTCCGCCCCTCCCCTACGGGGTATGGAAAACGTCCCCCCCCTGTGTTCCCGTCGGCCGATCCCCTACATGCCGGTGTAATACCTTTACAAAAATTTAATAGTATATATATAATATTAATTATATATTATTATATACTATATATATATTCCTATACTATGAGCTTATACTATGAACTTGAATGGTTTGACAAATGAATTATTTATATCTATTATAACTATAGTATACTACTGCACTAGTATTATTATTTTATATTAAATATACTATACCTCTGTCACCCGCCTCGGCTCGAGCTCTCCACTAAAAAAAATGGATTTTTATTTATTTAAATTTTTCTTTGGTGACATTTTCCTAACTAAAAATTTATACAAGGATTCCAAAAATTGTATTCTTTATCCCTGTAAGATAAGATTTTTTGTTGGCTGAGGTTATTTTTTCTCTTTTCACAATATTAAAATTTCTTTAACAATCTTGACCACAGAGCAATTCCAACAATGTATTCCTTTTCCTTAGCTATTATGTAGTTTTGAGATATTGGATTGTTGGCTACTTCTTATGATAGCGTGCTGGCGTGCCTGTATGATATATATATATAGGTATGATTATAAACAGTAATTTGTATGCAATCCACTTTATATTTTATATATTATATAATTATATAATATTTGTACTATAATATATAATATATAATACTATATGTAATATAATATAATATGTAGTATGCAAAGTCAGGCGGAGGCCTAATTAAGAAGTCTTGGTAGCTAGTAATAGCGATTTTCTAACGATACTACCAATTTTAACTGAACGTTAAAAGTGATAGTAAAAATTATACACAAACTGGACGCTTCACTTTTTAAAATTACACAAAACAGAATGAGTGTAGGTAGAAAAAAAAATAAAATATTGAAAATGTATGATGTAAAGGCTGTACTCCATAAAACTCTCTGTATCGCAGAAAGAAATAAAAACACTTTCTAGGGGGCAGCTGCCCCCCCGTGCACCCCCTGACGACGCCCATATATATAAATATAATATATATAGTTATATATATATATATATATATACTATATATATATATATATATATAATATATATATATATATTATAATATTATAATATATATATTATATATATATAAGTATTATAGAAATTATTTAATTACATGGAAATAAATATGTATTAAAAATAGACTAAAAAAAATAAAATGAAAAAAAACAATTTTTTTATATATCCCATAATATTTGAAAAAAACATTTTAATTTGTGGTGTTTTAATTTGTAAAAAAAATCATTGGAAGGAATCGAATCCGGATTCGGATTCGAATCCGGATTCGGCAATCGGATTCGGATTCAAGCTTTTTACATGGATCGGATTCGGATTCGGATTCGAGAATGTTCACACACACGATTCGGATTCGATTTCGATCCGAGTGCTGGATTCGGATTGTCGATTCGGCATTTCGGAACATTTTCCAGACACGCACGGGATCTCGAGGATTCGGATTGGAATCCCAAAGTGCCGGATTCGTCCCTATCACTGACATAAATATATATAATTATATTATCTTTATTACACAAATTCACTAACTATATTATATATAATAATACTATATATACTTATATATATATTATTAAACGAACAGATTATTATATATAATATATTATTTGTGATATATATATCATTAATATATTATATAGTATATATTAATAAAAATAAAGACTATGAAGGTTATTAGTATTAAAATTATAATTATATATTATTATATATGTTATTAATGTTCTTTTCTAGAATCAAACCCCGGACCCTTGAAACACGAATCGAATTCGTTAATTTGTTGCCAAGTTTTTGACTTCTTTTTTTCGTTGATTTCTCTTCTTATATATAACACCAAAATCAAAACCGTAGACAAAACCATCAACAAAACCAGAAACAAAACACCTAAGGGATATTAAATTTCCGATAATAAAAAATACATAGTAAAACATAGTGGATAAAATTAAATAAAGATATCGATAATTGATAATTAGTTACATTTTTTATATAAATGATACATGGTTAAATGGTTAGCAATCCTGAACATTTATATAATTCTTAAATGACATCTTTTTTATTAATTTCTTATTACATATAATTATATATAGCTTTAATCATGCTTCATATTTTCATGCTTTATTTAATTGGTACATAATATTTTATTAGAAGGATTATTATTAATTACATCACATAAACAGTAATAATAATTTTCGAACCTATTATTGATCGTTCATTAAACTATACATACAAAAATGGCTCGATTCTTCGCTTCAAAAACTGCGAATGTTCTCCTCGTATAAAAAGTTAACATTGCAACAATATGTAATCTCCCGCTTCATTGCAGAAACTGTCTTCTTTCTTAAATTTACGTCAGTTATTTTGCTTTTATCTGTATTGACTCAGTGTAAAATTATAGCTTATTACCCGTGTGCATAATATATATATTATATTATATTTAATGATATTTAGGTATATATATATAGATATAAGTATATATACAATATATATATATATTAGTTATATATATAATCAAATATATATATATACTATATAAAGTATTATATATATATATATAAATAATTATATATATATATATATATATATATATATATAACTTAATATATATATATGGGTGAATGGTGGTTGATTAGGAATTTCACCATTATTATTATTTTCGAGCCAGGTAAACTGGAACAGACACACACAGAATATTTAATACATATATTATAGTATATATAATATAATATATATATATATAGTATTATTATATATATAGTTATCACATATAATATATAATTATTATACTACTATAACATACTATATATATATTCTATATTATATACTACTATATAAATATATAGATTAATTTGAAAGTAGAAGGGTTAAAAGAACCCATTTCTCAGCACACCACAATCAACATTCTATACACAGTTTACCAACGTCACAGAATAGTTAACTGATGAGCGTTCTTCTGACAAACTTGCATAAGTGAGTCATACCCGCACTTGCAGGACTACAAGGTCATACCGGAATCTTTCTTGCAAACGACAGTTACGAGTCAGACAGTATAGGCGGGAGAGTATTTGAGTCATAGCGACGATCTAATCGACTGAATTTTAAATAAAACGTTTATGAGCGTTATTTTGAATCTGATTAAAATGATGGAATCTAATTTAAAAGATGGAATACATTACGAATTTAAAAGGTACTATGACGTACTACAAAGGTCCCTTCCCCGGGAGAATCTTTACTTTAGGAATTTCAATTAGGAAAAGTTCCGCTTTTTGATTTTGTTTTCCCCCCCCCCCCCCCCCCCCCCCCCCCCCCCCCCCCCCCTCACGCCCCCCCCCCCCCTCCCCCCCACCCCCCCCCCCCCCCCTCCCGCCTCCCCCAGTTCTTTTAAGTTTTCTTTTAAGTAGTAGGGAGCGGATTCCGACTCTTTGACTTGACCACCTACCTGGAGCTGACTGAGCCCTCTGGACCTTTTTTGCTTGACTGACCCCCCCCCCCAGCCCCCTCCCCTCTCCCCTCCTACTCCCTACTCATACGCCCCCTCACCTCCCCCTTTCCCCCTTTCCCAAACAATGGATTTCTCGAGTGTTAGGCAACCATAGATGGTCTCTTATAGTAGATGACAAACGCTTGGACAGGAGTGGGGAGCTGTCGAGATCTTATATGTGAGACACAAGGCACTATAAGTGAGCATCTGGCAGCTGCTAGTTGGTTATACGTACCATTATATGTTGGTGTATGGGCTTACTGGGGAGCTTTGCGACGCTAGTCGGCGGCTACCTTTTTGCATGCACATATATGCAAAGATCTTTCCAAACTTCTGGCTGTGCTGTTCCAAACGAAATATCGCTAATGACATATTGAATATGAGGAAAAGATCGTTCCAGAAGTTCCTGCCCTCACGTATGAATGCTTGATTTGGGGAAGATTACGGGTGAGAGCTGGATAGTTTGCCGTTAATTAACAAATCTCGCTTCCATATGTAGTTCTTTAACGCTTTGAAAGCTTAATCACTGGGCTCATGTGGGTCAGAATGAGAATTAAAATAGTTTCAATGAAACCTACCCATTAATTTCACAAATGCAGGAAGAAAGAGGCTAATAATCCTTTCAAGGTGAATAGGCGTTTCTTAAACATGAAACTTAGAAGATGAAGCACCATCCGTGAGGAATAGTAAAAACATAGTCAGAAATGCTGGATAGAATTGGGTTTCTGCACATGCGATTGAACCCGTTTTCTATGCGCAAAAAGCATTAAGGGATTGAAGATATCCTATTATCGAAAGTATAAGGTTCGATAGTCCTATATTCTCAACTACGGGCAGTGCCGTGTAAAATTCGGTGATGTCAAAATAAAGATAGTAAACAAGGACTGATCATCAATTGAAGGCAAACACTTGGGACTTGGAGGACAAACGGCTAATTGGCCTAAATGATCGACAGAGATCGTGTGCGGATCTTAAGATAAGTGTATCTGCGATTTCCATGAATGTCACAAAGAAGTAATTATTTGGGTCTTTGTACATGACTCTAACTAAAGATTGATTTAAGGGAAGATGAGTGGGAAAAGGCTAAGTTTATACGAGATTGAAGTTTTCTAACTGAGATGAAAGGAATTAATGTGATTAGTCATAGGGGCTAGCTGCAGATTGGATAGTCCAAAGAATAAGTTAAGAAAGTTTGATAAGTTTTTGTTTCTAGAGGAATGACTGTATGTAGCTTAGTTTCTTTGTTCATCTCAGTACAAAAGGTAATAGGAAAGATGGAGGAGAACAGAGTTGGCGAGTTGAGTTTCTTATTTTTTTAGCTAATTGAAGGTGAATTTATCATAATGGTGGAATATGTATTATTATGAACCGTTTGTTCAAATTAAATATTAACGCCCTGATTGCTTCCCTCAATTGGTTTATTATTTGTGCGTAGCACTTAACTTATTTAAACTCTATTAGTTTGTAAGCGATCCCTAAAGTTCATTACAAGTACGAGTAATTCGCTTTCAACTTTCTTTTAGTTCAGTATTCAATAAATTTGAAGTAGAAGCATAATTACCTAAGATGTTGATCTTTCTTTCGAAGCGAATTTTTAACCTTGCTTGAGAGTCTGTAGCCGTGCTCAAAAGAATGTTGAGATGTCTCCTCCAATTCAAAATCGGCTCGGTTTCCTTTTTAGCTCTGCTGACGATATCCCAAGACGAGTCGCCGACTTCGTCACGATCTCTGGGCTACCACTTTACTCGAAATGGTCATAAGAGCTGAATTTCCCATTGGTGAGCCTATTTTGATGTGTAGAATAATTTAGAAACGTTGGGGTTTCTTCGAACGATGGTAAAAATGATTCTTTAACGTTGTTTACTAGTTTAGTCGTCTTGATGATTGTTTCTTTGATGTCTGTGTCAGTAGGACATTCTAAGTGAGATATACTAGATCGAGGTATCCTTCTATGAAGTTAACTTCTCCTGTACGATATAAAACTAAAACCAGGTAGGAATCTTGTTTCTTCTTATTCTCGTTTAGTGGGTTGCTCTGAATGTTGAATACGATGTATGTTTTAGTAGCAACAAAGCTTGCATTCTCGGAATTCCATTCTGAAATATTTATACTTCGTATACTTTCTTGTTTTTGATATATTCTCATTAGGGTCGCGCTAGAGTTATCGTTTATAAAAAAACATTTGCTAAACACTTAATTGGTAGTTAATAGCATTCGTCGTTTAATTAACTTAAGTGATTTCTTAACTATAAATGAGTTAGTAGAATTTAATAACTAATTGTAAGAGTTTTCACTCAACGTTATATCTTTTAATAATTAATTCGTTTTTATTACTTACTTACTTACTTATTAGTGTCTGTTATTACTATTAGTAATTTATACTTACTTACTCTCGTACTTTTTTTTTTTTTTTTTTTTAACAAATCAGAAAAGTTACCCGTTTGTTTTATTTTGTATTTCTTATTTTTTGTATAGAAAAATTGCTGATCCCCCCTGTTCAAGAGGTGGAAACATATTAAGAGGATTTGACTTTTTTATATAAAAAAATGAGGAAAACTATCACTGGATGTCAGTGCTGACATGAAATTAACAGTCTAAATTTCTCAAAAACGCGTATCCGAAAGAGCCACCTCTACTTCTAAGATTAGATCTTGTTCAGAATATATACTAATCCAGGCATAGAGTCTCTCTATTCTCACGCAGATTAGTCTATCGTCGTCTCATCCCAGCTCTACTTTATTTCTTAATCCACTAAGTATTTCTCTCACCGCTACATAGAGAAATTGGTACAGACGCGGTGCGAAATGTACCTGAAGCATTGTCTTGATATTACTACTTTTAAGAGTAATATAAGAAAAAATCATCCTAAAAACTAAAAGAAATTTTTCTAAATCTAGGCAATGAATTCTACCAAAGTATAGTCAGTGAATTGGGGATTGAACTAGTAAAGGCCTAGATAGGCACAATAACCACAACTTACTCCTCCTCGACGTGGGTTCAAATCCAATTCGACAGGTGGAGGTTGGACAGGAGTCTCTTCGCTGTAGTCTCCGTGTTGTCACTTTCCTCGGGCTGTAGCTGTTTAAAGCTTGCCTCATCGCTATTTCGTACTTCTGGTTACTCGGGTGTAAGAATCTCTAGACCAGTGAAACGAATTATGTCCGGTACGAGGTCTGTTTCTGTTTATCTGGAGCAATTCCTTAGGAGATGAGGTCTACTATGGGCGCGCAATGTCCGGACTATGGCCATCTCGTTTTCTGCGCGATAAATGTGGAGATTTCTACAGGGAATTTGTTCTTGGAGGGGGTCCACCATAGGCTCTCCGTTAGCTTCACCTTCCGTTCGCTGTTGGTGGCTACCTCGCGAAGAATTTCTTCGCACAGGATTTCTATGAAACGTTCTTGCCCTGAATAGGGGATTAGAGATCCGAAAACTCTTCTTCCCGAACCGCCAGGGTGAGGATGGTTGGTATCATGTGAGGTAAGTCATTTTAGAGAGGTGGAACATTTGAAATCGACTGTCTGGACGCGCTTTTCCGACGACTACATCGCTGTATCTTCTTCATTCTACAATCTCATCGTCTAAATCTTCTTCTTCCACGGGTTTTCTTCTCTTAACCGGTTCCACTCCGGGGTCGTTGTTGACACGGAGGTCTCGATTGGCTACCAAGAATTCGTACTGCCTCGGTACACGGTTGTGGTAGGGGGTGTAGAGTAGTGAGTTAGTATGTGTATTCTTGCTGAGATTAGGTGGGGTGATTAAAAATAAAAATAATAAAAAAAAATAATAAAATAAAAATAAAATAAAAAATAAAAAAAAAAAAAATAAAAAAATAAAGAACAAAAAAACAAAAATTGGGAAATAGCTGTGTCCGGACTGAATCTGTGGCGTTTTGGGGATTTGGAAAGAATATTGAGGAGACTTTTGGTCTGTTGGAGGAGAAGATTCTTTCCACCTTCATCTAATCTTCTTCTATTTCTTCGTCTTTTTCTGCTTCTTCGTCTTTTCCTCCTCTTCTCTCACTCTTTCTTCTTCTTCTCTCATCTCTCTCGAGGGAACTACTGGGTCGCTTCTCTTTTGCTCTTTCCTCAATCTTTCTCCTTTTTGTTCTTTGAGAGCTTAACATTTCTTCCACTACGTGGGGATTCCAACTTCATCATTCATAAAGTCAAAATGTGACTCCGTGACTGAACTTTCTGACCGGACACCTTGGCGTTGATTCTACATGGACAGGTGAAGGTCTCGGACCTGATTTCTAAACAATTACACTATCAATTTGTTAGGTCTCTCTTAGGACATCGGACAAATATATTGGCCCCTCAAACTTGCACATAACTTCTCGATAACTATTTCGTTGGGAGAGCTTTTTACAAACTGCCACCAATGAAAACCGTTATAATCTCCATATTTTGAACCTCTTTGCTTGGCCCTTTTATGCTGTTGCTCCAAAGTTTTTGATGAGGCGTTTCCGACCTTCTACATCTCTATCTAGCCAAACTCACTTATATAATACGACCTGCTCACTATCGGTATCTCACTTCGTCTCACCGCAAGTGAATCTCATTTTCGTCGGACGTTATTCTCCCAGAAGGGCTGATATCATAATCAGGTGCATCTCGTAAGGGAGCCTTTTATGTAACCATGTAGAAAGGAAATGGGAAGAAGCAGCCACCTAGAGATCGATTTATACGTCGGAATTGTATAGCATTTGGGCACAAGCACTCAGCGTATCCTACTCCAGTTCTCGCGTATGATCTTGTCGATCAGTGAGTGGTCGCTATAGAAAGATCAATAACATTCAGCTATTCTCTCTCGTCCTACTAAACTCAATCTCTATGGCGCGTACACATTTGTTAAGCCAAAATTTCCACCTTACTTCATCCGAGGATAAAGAAGGGGAAATTTTAGCCTTACAAAGCATCCCAAAGCGTGTGGAAAGAATAAATGCTGATACGAATCTTTTTCTTGCGACCATTCACGTGAATGCAAATCACGAGGACTGGGGCATAGATACCTGAGTTTGCCCAAATCGCTATCTCAATATCCGGCGGTTAATCGATCTACTAGGGTCTTCTTCTCCATATTCCTTTTACGATGGTACATAAAAAGGCTCCCTGACAGATGCCTGAGTCCCACTGATACATACCTTGTGTGTAATTAAGTCAGAGAGAAAATGAGATTTTCATTTCCTAATTTATCTTATAAATTTAGTAGAGAGACTCAGATATATATAAGAATTTGGCTAGAGAGAAGTTAAAGAAGCGGTGAAACCAACAAAAACTTTGGACTCAACGACAGCATCTAATAAGGCCAAGCCAAAGAGAGTCAAAATACGGAGACGTTCACGATTCTCATCTCTGAGGGCATGTGTAAAACTACAACCCAAAGCGTTCTGCAAGTTAACCTTTGTTCCAAGTATAGGCACATACTATTGCATATCCGATGAGTCCTAAGACGATCCCCTACAAAATGAGTAGGTGTCTCTCTAGAATCAGGCCGAACCTTCCCTGTCCATGTAGACAACGCCAATGTGATCCCGGCAGAAAAGTTCACCGAGTCACATTTGGACTTTATGAATGATGGGAAGTTTGTAATCCCCGCACGCAAGCGTGTGGAGAAATGCTTAAGCTCCAAAGAAAAACGAGAAAAGGGATACAGTAAATTGATGATATAAATAGTACTCATACCAGAGTGGAATGCTCGACCCTAGTAGGTCAATTCTGAGTGTGAAAAGTGTAAGGAGAAAGAAAGAGGAGAAGAGGTACGCGGAAGGAAGCGGCGAGAAGAAGAAGAAGACGAAGAAATAGAAGAAGTAAGTAGATGAAGTGAAGAATCTTTCTCCTACCTCACAGTATCAAGCGTCTCCCTCAATTACTCATTTCCTAAATCCCAAAACGAGATCACAACATGGATTTCAGTCCGGACCAGCTATTTCCAACAACTCTCACCTTATCCTCCTACAAATTCTCCTAGAAGTAATACTACAACTTCATTACTCTATCCCCACTCAATACCGGTAGAACGAAGCAGTACGAATTCCTGGATGCCATCGGACTCCCGTGCAACAACCGACCCGGTGGAATTCGAATGAGATTGTTTACCAAAGTTAAAGAATGGAAGGGCATCTGACATATTGAGAAAGAAAGAAAAAGTGACACAGCAACATAGTCTGTTCGAAAAAAGCGCGTCCAGAACAGTCGATTTCTCATTGTATCCACTCCTAAAATATGAACTTCCCAAGTACCCCCTCCAACCCTGCGGTTCGGAGAAATAACAGTGTAACATTCTCTGATTCCCCATATTGTCGCTAGAGATTTCCATAGAAAATCCTGTTCAAGAATAATTCTCATCAGGAGTCACCAACACACTCAGATAGTGAGGTGATGTGAGCCTTATATGTGGGACCCCCTCCAGGAACAAAATTCCCCTGTGGAAAATCTCTCCAATTTTTCTCCAATAAAAGATATAGATATATGGCCTAATTACCCCATTTCTCTCCCCAAGTATAGATCATCTACCTAAGGAATTCGATCCCTGAATATAGACAGAATTAACAAAGACCCTACTAGTATCACTCAGTAGTACACCCATAATCTTATTCACTGGTCCTAGAGATCTACACCACGAGTAACCTAGAAGTCAAATCTAGGATAGATAGGAACAGCATTTACTAAGCAACAGCTCGAGGAAAGTGACAACACTCGAGGTACTACATCGGAAGACCCTGTCCAACCTCCATCCTTGTGATCTCGAATTGGGATGAACACACACTAGGTCGAGTGAGGAGAAAGTTTGGTATATTTGCTCTGAGTTAGCTAGTTCATCCCAATTCTGTATATACTTCTATTATTTTCATTAGAATTTAAGAAAAATATTCTTTTAGTTTTAAGTTTTAATAATTTATTCTATTATATATATATTATACTTAATAAGTTAATATCAAGAACTTAATGCTATTCAGGCGTACAATTATTCTGCACCTGCGCGATCGATGTGACCAATTTCTCTGAGTAGAAATACTAGTGGGAAGTTAGGAAAAAAATTGAAGACTGATTAGACGACGATCTCATAGATTTTAAGAGAAAACCTAGCCGATTAGTATATATTCCTAAGAAATCTAATCTTAGAACTTAGATGGTAGCTTCGATAGGTTTTAAAATTAGATTAATTCCATAGATATAGCCTGATCAGGTGATAGAGTTTTCCTTTCAGCTCAATTTGTTTTTATATAAAAGAGAAGGAAAACGAGACTGCATTAAAAAGTATGATTCACTCTCAGGAAGACAAGGGGCGAGAGGTGAGAAGCCCCCAAAAGAAAAAGAGAAAAACAATTTTGTTATAATACAAAAAGTAAGAATAAGCGCAAATAGAAAACCCAAGAGAAAAACTGAGTTATATGATGATAAAAAGAAAATAAAAAAAAAAGTAACGATTTTTCTGTGAGAAGAGAGATAAGATATATCTGCAATTAAATTAGTAAATAAGCAACTAATAAGTAAGTAAGTAAGTAATAAAACGCGAATTAATGTGAAAAGTGAGAAAGATGAGTACGTATGGCAGTGAACTCTTTGACAATTAGTGATTAATTTACGTAACCTCATTTATAGTTAAGAAACCACTTAGTATATAAGTTTATTAAGCGCGAATGCTATAACACGATAACCAATTAGAGTATATTAGAAATGGTGATATTTTAAAGACGTGAATTAGGCGACCTTGAAATATATCAACAAGAAAAGTATAAAGTATAAAATATTTCAGAAAGTTGTAAATCTCCGGGCAGTGGAATGTCACCTGTAGTTTGCTACTACGCTTAATTTCAATATATAGTTCAATAGCATTCAACATGACTCAGTGTACGACAATCTCTATAAACGATAAACAAACGTATAGAAATATAGAAATTCTTAAACGCATTGAGTTTTCCTCTGAATTTATATACGATTATACAGGTAATAAAGGATCACTGATGCAATTACAACTATTCATTAATCTATGTATTTTATCATCTCCTCGTTATTGTACAAGCGAAGACTTGCATGTTCAACAAGTCCTTACCCTAATGAATCTCATTTTTATTAATTACTTACTTATCTCCATTTTACTCAACAAACGTTTCTATTTATTTTTCTAATTTTCTTTTAAACGATCATGTTTCTAAATGTTTCAACACATCAAAGGGTGAGACTCCATCCACTCCTTATGGGATCAAAGCCTTATCACTGACCGAAGTATCTCCACTCAAAAAGTAGGTTAGTGAAACTCGAATACCGCCGCAGAAAAAAATCACGAGACTCTCGATAGAGGTCAGATCGATACCATAGCGCTTTGTCGAGTTTGTTTATTCTCCTCTCTCTGCAAAGTAGCTCACAGGAACGAGCCGACTTTTGAATTGATGTGTAAGTATACACATTTTCTAACTATTCTGTGATTATTAGTCACGTGTGTTACCATGTACAATATACCAGGTATATATTGAGCTCTCTGAAAGAAGAGATCATACATTATGGTAATTAATATGCCTATTTTTACTACTAACATAAATTTATTTGTAATATAATTATCTGTATTATAAAATGTAACTCAGTTTGAACACCGGAATACCGTCGTAACACTGTTATAAATTTTATTTATACTATTTAGGTGATAGTTTAATTTTACTCTACTTTAGAGACTTAATAGAGGTTCTCAGGGACACTGACGTGCTAGAATGTGTGCATACACACGAATACATTATCAAGTGATCCTAATTCTGTTATACTGTAGTGCCCATACGTGTGCAGCGGCCATAATCCAGAGCGTAATAATGCAACTTAAATTGTTGACAAGCAACGGTTCCTACAATAGCAGATATACATGAACTCGAAACCAGACTAGCTGATAAAGTGTCCGACTACAGAATTAGCTGAGAAAGAGTAGATAACTAGGAAGCTACGGACAGAACGCTTTTCTGACCCATGTTAGTGATTACCTCTCTATGTACTAGAGGAAGAAGCAAAAGAAACTAAGCATGACATGCAGATAGTATCGCGATCGATAGATAAGACAGAAAAAGAGACTTATGCAAGACGTATTCTTAACGTAGAGAGAGAATCGTTGGACTGAGATCCGGATCTGCAGCTGATGCACCGTGATGAACTAATCACATGTAATTCCTTGTAATCTCGAGAGTAGAAAACTCATTCTCGGTGAGAGTGAGAGACGAGAGAGAGAGAAGAGAATCAAACTTATACCCAGCAATTCTTCTTTTAATCAATCTCTAGTTCGAGTAATGTACAACGACCCAAATAATTACTTCTTGTGTAATTATTGGAAATTTTTGAATAGTAGTCAAACTTTTTTCCGAGTTGTCGAAAATCTTCAACAGAATTTAGGCCTCAAATATTAGCCGTTTCCCCTCTATATGATCCCAATGTTATTGTCTTATCTATATGTAATTATATCCGCTAACTATTTACTATCTATTATATAATTATTGTGAATTATAACAAATGATTTTTCGCACTGCCCTATTAGCAGAATATATAAGTACTATATCGAACCTTATACTGTCGCTTTAGGACACTTCACCTTTTCTTATTATGAATAAAATATTTTTTGCTTCCATCGCATGTGAGAAACTCAATTTCAGTATCCAGCTATGTCTCATTTATATATATAATGACATAGTCTTATTACCATTCCTCTATCTGTATGGCCTTGACTTCAATCTTTCTTCTAATCTCTGTTTAAGGAGACCTATTCCCTTTGAAAGAGACTCTTCTCGCTCTCGGTTCCTAATTCTCATTTATTCTCATTCACGTTTTATATCAACTTTCTCAGTGATCTCACGTTGCTATCACTAGTGTACCTAACATTCTTCTGTTGTTCCATGTTTCATAACATTACAAGTAAATTTCCATTCAATTACTCAAAGATGATTATCATATAAATCAAACGACTGCCACCTCATTATAACACCGTATCTTCCGCCAAATCAAACTCTCTATACACATACCTATTGGAGAGAGAGGAAACTCTCTGGAACGACTCTTTCTTCTCTACATAGTATAATTGTCATTGCTATTTCCTTCTGGATACCAAAAGTGTATTCCCTTTGCAAATATGTGATGCCCAAACCGGTGATACACCACACTACAACTGAAGCTCCCACTTCAGGCCCATCCCAACATCTAATGACGTATCCAACTAGCACCTGAAGATGCTCCTTTAAATAACCTGGTCGGATAAGATCTCGACCCAGCTCCCCAACCTCCGTCATAAATTCCTGTTCATACCTACTCTCCTGAGAACCCCCAATGCCTTTGGGCTATGCCCATTAAAACCATATTTTCTGGACGAAGAGATCCTGCAGATTCTACATTCAAATAAAATTACCGAATCCCTTATACAAATAAAAGATCTCTCCCCAGTGGGAGAGGCGACCGTTCTCGTCTAAGTACGTCTGAGTACCTTTTAATTCGTGACAACAATGTACACCTATTGCCTCTATCTATACTTAGCATTCCATCATTAAATCAGATCCCAATACAAATACTGCGTCCATCACATCAGCCTCCATACTCTAACTCAGATCCTCTCGAGTACGCTCCAAGTAACTACGTGATACAGCGTGACTTTGCCATGAGCAAATTACTCCGGCTCGTACTCTGATCTGGCGGTGAGACAGTATTGGACAGGATCAATGTAATTCCGGGTATATCGACCTTGTAATGCGCTCTGACTCTGTTGTGGATCTATCAGCTCGGCGGCGATAGCATCCTCAATGCGCGCGACAAGTTGCGACGCCTCGATGGGACTAATTCACCACACTGACTGGATCAACTGTAAACATATTCGAATATTCGTATGAACACCTGAGCTGACCAACAATAGCGAGGGTCTTTTACCCTTCTTACTTTCAAATATCAATATTATACTACACAATTATGTATATCAATAACACACACACACTAATACATATACACACACACCACAACATTACTAATACTATGACAACTTATATATACACATACTAATTATATATTATTCTAACTATTATATTATATATACATATACACATATATCACTATATTAGACAATGCAACAGTAATTTTTAATATGATATAGAATTACAGGTAATGAATATGACTCTAATTATTGCTTTACTTACATTTCCTAATCAATATAAACTAATTATATTAAATACATGCACTATTAGATAATTATCCATGCTGAGAGTGTGTGCGTGTTTTTTCAGCTATTAACACTCAGCGCTCAGACAAATTAACATTACATATTCATGACGGTGCAATCTAACTTTCCATACCACTCCATTATCACACCATTATTCATCTATTAGACACTTACACTTACATTACACTTATACACACATTTACACTTATCAATTATTAACACTATATACATACACTGTATAATATAATCATTCACGAATACCAATACCCTTTGGTCCCATGTATAGTTGTTCTCATATATATTATTAGTATCACGTATTATACCCACCCCTTATAAATTTATTATTATAGGCACTTAAACATTTTATATTTAAATAAAACATATTTTCGCGAACCTAAAACTGTAATTCATTACACATTATAAACAGACATTACTTATATATATATATAATAATATATTATTATTATATAATGCTAAAGATACTTTTTATATTATAAATTTTTATAAATTATGTACTGTTTATAAGCATTAGCGCTCATAAAAAAATAATCCATAGTAATATGATGTGCTAAAATTATATTATGCCTCATAGTGAGTATGACACATTTATATTTATATAACTCTTTACCAACTGCTGTAATCGAATATACTCTCTGATAAATATAATAATACCTTATTTATAAAACTACTCACTCTCGACAATATGAACCTTGTAAGCGGCAATTACAATTTGTCTCTCTTAGTGACATTTATTATCGAGAGTCAGAGTATGTCGCCGAGTTTTTATGCAACGTCACAGCATGAAGATCGAGGGATTTATTTTATAGTGTATAGTTTAATAACTAGTAGCGCTTTATATGGTGTAGTCCGAACATTTATTATATCACTGTTTTTTATGCTCGTGTGTAAATAATTAATCTCTCTCGTTTTACTATAAGTGACATATTAAAACTATCTGATGTTACCTATACTGCTCTAATTAATAGACATGATAAATATATAATTGGTATTTACGTGCCATTGATTATAACAATCGACCATATATTATATTAAACATTACATACTCTTATAATTAAAGCTAAGAAATTAAGTATAAATCAGAAATATGATGTCATTTAAGAATTAAAAATTACATGTATGACAGGGATTGCTTATAACCATTTCCAATCCATGAGCTACTCCTATAGTGAGTAAAAAATGTAACTAAATATACGATATGCGTATCCGTTTTATAAATTCGTATCTTTTATGATCGCTTCTAATCTTTACTCATGTATTTTAACAGCTCTCTTTGAAATTAATTCCAATTTTCCTGCTTTACTCGTCATTGGTTTTGTTTCTGGTAATTTTGTTCGTCATGGTTTGATCTTACTGTGATATACTCTGCATTATATATTGCGGAGTTAAATTCAGTAAATCTAATTATGATAAGAGATGTGTATTCCTCCACATCATATTGCGCGTCAAATAGGGGAGATGAATCTAGATGATTGTGGCTAGGTTTGTTTTCATTTACGTCTTTCTACTCTCCTCTGGTTTTTACATTTCTGCATGTTAATCTGACTTATTAAACATACCGTAGTTGTTTACTGTTCTTTTAATAACTTTTCTGTTTCATACTGATTTAACTCACATGTTTTACTGTTTTACTCATATATTTATATTTTAATTATAATCAATTTATTGTGTTATTTTAATATTAAATCGTGATAGTTCCAAAACTCATTTTTTAGAGTTTATTAATTTCATTTATATTTCTTGTTTTATAGCAATGTATTTATTTTATATTATTTCATTATATATATTGATTATTTATATTTTTATATAATTATTATATTATACTTTAGTTTTATTTACTTCATATATATATATATGTTCATATTGTTATTATTATTTAGAACACACTAATTATCTATATGATACACTTATTACACTAATAATTACTAACTATGACCACTTATATTAATATAACACATCATTCAACTTAATGTCACTTACATTTACCATAGCACTTACATTTTACAATATACCTTATACACATGCGTGATCTAACACACACAACACACTAATCACATCACACACATACAACCACTAACACAACACACACACCCACACACACTCGATATCAAAACCTAACACACCACACACACACACACCTACACACACATCATACCACACACATACTCTATCACTAATCAATATCTCCTAGTCTGTACACTCAATGCAGAGCAGGCATAATATTACCTGGACCCACTATACTGCATTACGAGATCTCGCATATCTCGACAATCCCAGATGGTGTGTGTGACTTAACACTGCGATTCACGAACATCGAACTCTCCTGACTTCTCGAGATATAATCAACGCTCTCTCATCTACCGAGCAGAAATCCCACATACACTCCGATCCGTGTGATGCGTGAAAATTCCAGATACGAATTCCGATCCGTCCATGCACGAAGCAAAGACACCAGAAGCGTTTGCCAAGCTTCAAATCCGCATCGCAAATCACGGAATACGAAATCCCTTCCAATGCATTTTATAACCCAAAAAATAATACAACAACCAAAAATATGGACAATTTTTATTCTTTCAACTTTATGGAAATATATAAGGAGGGTTATTTCAATCTTTAATTTTTTTAACTGCCTAATAAATACATATTATTACTTCCATGTATAAATCTCAAATAAATCTCGTTCAGAATAAGATTCAATGACTTTTACCCATATATTGTATTTTAAATAAAATATCTATACAAATAGTATATACCTATATACTCATATATTTCTCTATACCATTTACACAACCACAGATAACTTTTTCACCTACCTAAACGTGTATATATGAAAATTTATAAGTAAAACAATATTATATATTATATTGTTTTAATAATTTTAAAGTATCACGATGCTGGCGTCTCATATGGGTAGGGTGCATGGCGGGAGGGCAGCTGCCTCCCCTCCACCTCTAAGCAAGTAGTTTATTTATCTTCAGCGATTTACAGAAAATCTGTGAGGATGTTAGCTACAGAGTTTCTTAGTTCATACAGTTAATCATGTATACCCTACTGTTACTCAAAGTGAGATACAATGCATATAAATTCACTAATTTATCAAAATCGGAATGGTAGTGCTAATAATTTTTTCTATACTCTTAATCTGGTTTCAAGCTATTTAGGTAGAAACTTATTATTAAACATATGGTTTATATTATATCCGTTCTTTTATCTAGTCTTCAAAGATTCTTTAAAATTATATGTCCTCCGGCCTACTCTGTGGGCGCACATTAATAACATGATAATTAATAAACTATCTTAAAGTTTTAATAATATATAAACTATTTATATAATAGTAATAATTTTAATATGTAAAAATTTTTAATTAAAATAACATATATATATATATATAATTATTACTTAATCTATTAAACTCTCAATTTAATAATCAGTATAATAAGTAACCAGTCATACCTAGCACCTATACTCTATTATTACATTCTAAAGCTATATATTCACGTTTTTAGTTTACTATAATATGATCTATTATACCTGCATTTATATACTAATATAGGCCTCTAGCTCTTAAGTACATAGAGCATCGTAATCAACATAAGTTCATCAAAAAACACTAACAAATAGGACGTATCCATGGGAAACATACTTGGCTAAAATACATCGTTATTAGAGCTGTATTTAATCATTTTGTTAAAATCATTCTAAGTTTTTATATAAAGAGAGATAAAAAATTTTAATATTAAAACAAAATGTTAAAAAACATAATTTAACATATAAATCTAAATAAAATATCAGCTTAACTAAGCCTGCGAGTAAATAAGAACTATACAAATTTTTTTGACAGTATTTCAAATTAGAAGTTTAATTAATTTTATATAAAGATATATAAAGTAACGTAAGAATTAAAAAATAAATTAATACTAAATCCTCTCATATTATTTTTTTATTTGAGTATGCTGCGAGATGCCTGATTGCGGATGAATACAGTCTATGTACCAGTAATTGACAATTTAATATCCATCAGGAGAATAAACCACATAATACAAACCGCATCTACTCCTTATCATGGAATAACGATATACTGATATACCTCTCTCAATGATAAATAAAAAGATAGAATTAGAGAAATAAAATAACATATATTAAGAGACCATAAAATATATAAGAAATAATAATAACAATCAATATAATATAAATAATATTAACACTAGGAAGTAAAATAAATAGGCGAATATTTAAATACACTATAATACCAGGTCAAAATATATATATTTTTACTAAATCTTTTCTCCTTTTTCTGTATTAATAATAAATGTGGTGCTAAATATACTACTGTTTTATTAAGGTACCATAATATTTATGTTGTCTCTAAAGATTTTAGAGTATTAAACTCTTTCTCCATAGACTGTGAGGGGGCTTCGAGGGCCGATACAGTGGTAAGACTCACCCTGGAAGTGTTGGGAGGTCTAATTTCACATACCCGTAATTCCCGAGTATGAGAGGACGAGAGGAGGCTCGGAATAGTGAAGCTCCTCCTCTCAGCTTGACACCCAAGATATATAACTATAATAGTCTCGAGAAACGTGTATCACGACGAGATGGCATGCGCACTACTCTCGGTAAAGATCGTTTAGGAGGGGCGAGGGATGATAAGAGATACCGGTAAACCTCCGGTAGTTTCCTCCGTCGCTACTGTAACGACCCTCTGGAGGTGGGAAGCTACGCCTCTCGATCCTCCTAGGCTCTACATGGTGCGTCTAAGCGCGACTCTAAAGGACTCAGTGGCGGATGAGCCCACCCGGCGAAGTATTACTGCTAGGCTCTCTATAACCACACAGAGCACCCAGCAGGTGCGTCCTCGTCCGCGGTCCCCGCCCGCCGCGTACAGCAACGGGCCGTGATTCGTATCTTAACGAGACTTAACCGTTATATAATGCTCCTGTATACTCGCGGCCGTTCCTGTCTCGCTCTGCGACTCCTGTTCCAGGTGATCTGACTCAATATTCATTACACTAATGTTTTTTTTTTTTATACATTTTCTTAACTATTAATTTATCAGGATCTCGAGCAAATGTATCTTTCGCAATGATGCTAATTGTTAAGTGTGTTATTCAGATACGATGAGCACATTCTTTTTTTTCCTATAACTACAAAAACTTTTTACCGCACCTATACCCCAACAACACTAAGCATATATCATACCTGAGCACCCCACGTGTAAGCTGTCCTAGTACGTCTTTTTACACTCACTTACACAGATATGGTATAGTTGGCTTCTCTCGGTGGCGTACTCAGAAATTTATTATATAAACTTAATAATTTTTATTTATTATTATTATTATTTATACTTAAGTGTTAATATTATACCTTATTTATATAGTGTAATTATTTAATTTTTATAGTATCTAATACACATGCACACACTCACACACACACACACACCACACAACACACACACACCCACCACACACACACATTACACAACTTACAAACTCGACTAACCCACGCACTTCGATTATTTTATGTATTACCCCAACTTTGAAGTGCTCAGCTTTTGATATGGCATTATATATATATTATAATATACTCTATATACTTATATTTGTATATATATGCCTTACATTCACACCATGCAATTAAGAGGTGTATTAATGTGTTGGATGAGCCCTCGCTTAACTGTTATGTAGAAGATCAGCTACAGCCAGTTCTCTTGAAAGTGAGCCTGATCAACTTACGTCCACATGAGCGCGAATCAGAGGCATAGCTCTCATTTCAGTTGCACTCTAGGTTGCTCCTGGCTCTCGTCAGATGCTCTCCATCAACGGCTCTTATGATATTTATATAATCGCTCTAGGACTTACTCTGGCGCTTCGTAATGACGAGTCTAGTCGAGTTCGTTATATAAAATGGCTCATCTTCACTACATTCTCGAGAACCTTGAATGAGTCTATTCGTCTCAATTAACACAACATCCCGCTCATGATCTACAGTTCAAATCACTAGATTTGCAGAGGCTAGTGAGCTAAGGCACCTGATTGTAGACAGACCTGTAACCGATAGAACACATATAACACTATAACTCAACCTCGTATATTTGAGCACACCATACACTATATCTCTTATTCCACACAGAACGTGCGATATAATAAAACAACATAAGGACACCATATTTCTGCTCTCAACCATCCGTGAGACACCGTGTAGAGAGGGCCAACTCGTGCGACCTTGACATGCAACCACTATACAAACGAATTAGTTATGGTATTAGGTATCCAGCTCAATTACTCATCATGCATGACACACATACAGCCTAACACATATTACACAGCATAACTCAATAATAATTTCAACCGGAGTTACTGTGAAGAAGTATATCCTTTAATAATTTCCGTATCTAGGATTATCATATTAACACTCATTCTTTAGGTGAAATTACGGGGTTTCTACTGAAAATAGTACACCGTCATTATGTCATAATTAACAAATCTTAAACATAATCCTTATGTACCACATGTTATATGACTACTCAAAACAATCGGATGAGTTAAAGGAAAAGACAGCTTCAATTTTATAGTTTTTACCTAGTATAGTTATGCAATTAGAAGAAGAGCTAGAATAATAACTTTGAGTGATTACTCATATTATCTTGGATGACTCAAGAAAGTCTCGGCGAAGTGAAGAGAACTATATATGCGACATCTGTCCTTGGTGTGCTGCACCTGCCCCAGGTCTTAAAGGCGGGGCGGACAGAAGACCTGTAACTTCTGGTTACGTACTGATGGAAAGAGCCTGGCGGGTGCGTGTCGATCGGCATCATCGAGCTCGGCTCAGGCCGGACGCGTGCGCAGCGCGACAGCTCTGACAGGGTGCTAGGCTCTGCGGTTGTGAGCTGCGCTTGTTCGGCAGGATCAAGAGAGACTGGCTTCTAAGACTATTGGAAGATGACAGGCTAAACGGCTGGCATGTATTTGGTGCTGCCGCCCTCTCTACTATTTTGATTATTTTATTCCAAACAGTAGTTGATAAATTTGCCTCAAACCCAAGGAAATTATTTTTTTTAATACTTTCAATTTTGATGTTATTTAATTTTCCATCATTGGCATATTTGTATTTGACATTTCTATTGTTTTAATAAAAATATTTTATTTTAAATATAATCATTTAATTATCCATAAAAATGTTTCTATTATTAGTGTCCTTTTCTCTTCTATGATATATTATATAATGTAGAGTAGCTCATTTGCTATGAGAGCCCTTATAGAGTAGTTAAGCTTTTAATGAACTAGGGTTGAAATAATAACTACTCCGACCAATCACAAGTAAGTAAGATAACATTTCCTTCTTACCTGCTTAAAGGATTACTCCGTCCACTCTCAATTAAATTTTATTATCATGTTTTATTATTGAAATATATATTAATTTATAAAAATAATATATAATAACATATGTAATAGCATAGGAAGTGTTTACGGTAAAAAAACGAAATGTGTTAATATAAATTAAGGAATTTATATAATATATTTATAGCTCAGTCTCTAACTGATAAAAATATATATAGGCATCTCAGATATGGTCGGGTACAACGATACTCTCTCAGCTCGTAACATACCTTCTAAAGGCGGAACTAGTTTCTTTCCTTAGTATAAACTGGCGAGCGCGACATTTTACAGGTACACGGACTCGGTTACTTATTCTTCATGTACCAGAAGGCTAAGCCGTGCAAGTTTATGATTCCGTAATTTATTTTCTATACCTTTTCTTTTTTGCCCTTTTATAAATAAAATTATATAGAGCTTATTAAATGGCTTCCGCACCTTCCTTGTGAGAGTACCGAATAGACCAAGAGATTTTTTGACCGCCACTTCTCGATTCAATAGGCGTGAGACAAACAATCCTTATATATAAAGTAGTTATTTCAACACTATATTATTATATCAAGATAGAATTATATTATGATAGTAGAGTCAGTTTATGACTATCTTATTTAAGGAGATTAGTGCGCGGTTGTTGTTAGTTTTACTTTACCTGATGGATTATGTATACAAATGTATCATAATATATTGAATAAATAATAATACATATAAAGAAAAATTTTTTACAAAATATTGATTTAAAAATAAAACTTATTAGTTAGAAATTATATATTTTATTAGTTTAATTCGATGTGATATTTAATAATAATTATATGAAAATGTAATATCATTTAAACTAAATATATAATTTATGTTATTTTTAATAAATATAAATAATTAGTATAAGATGATTTTATTAATAATATATAATCAATTAGTTAATATTATTAGCATAGCGAAGATATACTTTATTTTTGTATATTTTATATATTTCCAAAAAGTCCCTAAGTGGGTTTTTGAAACCTATTTAACTCCTTTTTAGGGTGTGGGTTTTTAAGGCCCAAGAGTTGTTACCCATTTAACATAGCCTAACAAGTAATATTGTGAAATATGATAAAGCATAAGTATAAAGTTCAAGATAGTAAACAAAACGTGTGACACTAGCTTGACTGTTATAGTAATGATAGGGTGCTATGGGCTATGGTCTTACTGAATATTATTTACTTTGTACGTTTTACTAAATATACGTTAAATAATTTATTTTGTAATAAATTCATTTACATAAACTAATGTGACTACGTCTAATGAATTTGGTTAAGCTATATATATTGATAGTTATAAGATACATATTAAGATAACATTGAATCAATATTTCAACAGTTTCACAATTATTGATAACTATGCTAAGACTTTGCCTCTGTATTCTCTCAAAGGAAGAATAATGGAATAGGAATGTGTGTGACTTTTCGTATTCTTTAGTATTGATTTATGTGAGGAAATAGTTGTTTATCTAAGAGTAGTAAACTGTTGAGGAGATGATATTGTGTGAGCATTAATCATATTGACGGAAAATCTGCATAAACTGTTAGGCGCCTCAGAATTTATCATGATAAAGATGTACGTTGCGATCTTTGTGAATTGGTGTGGGATATAATCTCAAATGAGTATATCTCTATAGATAAATGTGAACTAGTTTATTTGTTGTGTGAAGCTCAAAACTCGTGGAGATGGTGCCTATATATAAAGTAATATGAGAGGGATCTGGGTAATGTTGTGAGCTGATAAGGAGTGATAAATGGAATGAGAGTAAATCTATGCTGCATGGTATAGATGAAATTACCAGTGGAATAATCATCAAAAACGGAGGCGAGATGGGTGATGATTGGATTTTGGAAGTTGGTGTAACAAAATGGTGTGTGTTTGATGTGCTTGAGGAGGTCATGTAGTTTGTCCTAGAAGTGTGAATTGAGGAGTAGAGTAAGATGCAAAAGTAACATGTAGTACCCTTATATAAGGGTAATATGAGGATAAGTGGGTTGGATACCTTGTGAATAGTGTATATAGTGGAGGAAATTTACGTTGTATTAAGTAGGTAAGGTAGGGGAAGACTAATACTCTCATATTTTGGTTAGCGCGTAAGAGAATTGGTGAAATCGTCCTCGGGTGACCTGGTGGAAGGGATGTAACTGGTAATATATGCTGTGTGTAAGAAGACAATGTAGGTGGAGCTATTATGAAAATGTCTGGGTTAGGTGGAGTGAGTGTGGCTGTGATAAGTCATAGAATCGCGCGTGGTTTTGTAGAATCGCATATTGCGTAATAAGAGAAATTGATTGAGAGATTGTATGGGGATGACAGCAGGTCATAGATTGAAATTTGTAAAGTGTGATGAGATTTATTTGTAATTGCAAACAGAGAGTATTGAACTTGATTTAATAACTCGGGAATCGCTCTCAAATGTATATGAGCGATGACTATAGTGGGTGTAATTTGTGTGTATTGTAGTTAAGTGTCGAGTGAGTGTGAAAGTTGAATGGATCGATAATAAAAGTAGTCATTATACTGAGAAGTTAAAGAGGCGATTGGTGTTTCTAAATAATAATAACAAAAGGCATGAAATAAAAGTAAAAAACACTTAGTATAATAATAATAATAAAATAATTGTAGATAGACAGCACGAAAAAATACAAGTTGTTGAAAAGTGATTGATTATATTAAATTATTAAATTAGCAGTAGATAGTATGAAAGAGACTAAGATTTTGTAGCTAAATTTCCTTTACTAATGAATATATTTCAAATAAAAAATATAGAGATTGGATGGAGGTTATGAAAGTGAATTAGTAAGGATGAACAATGGCAGGGAGGATAGATAATATAAGAATCAAGGGGTTGTGCGAGATAAGTGTTTTATCAAATAATTTTCAGACTACCAACTCCAGACTGCCACCTCCTCATTTTCAAAAGTTTACCGACCCCGACTCCACTCTCTTCAAATATTACTGACTCCACTTATCCGGCGACTACCGAACTGCACAAATCTCGTGGGTTAGTATATAGAAAACAGTTAAAACAGTGTGAGAGAGGTTAAAGCATGAGTATGGAAGAGAGTGGAGACTGCACCTATAACTATTATATGGCGTTGATGATTTTATAGGTTTATGGCATTGAGACTGGGAATGAAGAAGAGAAGTTTTGAGAGTATTGGTTAGAGTGAGAATTAAAGACAGACGTGAGTTGAAAAAGAAGATGTTTATGGATGAAGCGTATTAGATAAGAGAGTGCAAGGTGTAATAGGTATTGTATGTTAAGGTACATCCTTCTGAGATTATGAGGTTATTTAGATACGGCTCAAGCTCATATCGGAAAACGTGTCCTGAGAAGGGCATAAGATTAATTTAAAGTGATTATTAAATGTTGAAGACTAAAGATAATTGATACGAAGAAAATCTCGATGCGAGGAGTAAAACAAAGACCATACTAATTCCCTTGTTGGATAGGAAAGTTTGAATGGCAGGAAGGTGCTAGTGCAATTAAGATGTCCTCTCGTTGTGCGTGATGTGAGCAAGAAGAGAACATAATCCCATATATGAGAGGTGCGCCTTAGTACGTCTTATATCATTTGAGTGATATGGTTTTTTTATATAAATTTAATGATAACGTGGTTATTGTGATAAATTACTTGACTCATTACTAACAGAGACCAATATAATTGCTTTAAAGATAGTCCGTTAATTTAAATTGTTACATTATGATAAAGCATAAAAGTAAGTCCTGTAAAGCTACGGAGCATAAAGCAGAAACTTAAATGAGCAGTCTAAGACAGAATGTAACGGCACATTTGTTACGTTTCTCTTTGAAAAACCACTTTTGCGGTGTGTAACCTTCTAAAATGAAACGAACTCATGCAACTACTTTTTTTCCGGAAAGTTCGCCGAAGATAATCAATCCGTTATGTGTTAAACAGTCGAATACAGGAAAGTTGGGAATTACTGATTTACTGCTTTATAAGGTCTTATGTAAGTTAACTAGATAAACGGAACTTATTTTTTTGTTTGGTTGAGTAACCGGAATGGGGCCCATTCCATAACTTTATGTTGGATGTATAAATGATACGTACTATATAGAGTATAAAATACATATTATATATAATATAAATAGTATATATATATTTATAAGACATGTATATATATATTATATATTAATAATATATACCTATAATCAATTATTGTGAAAGATATAAAATATATATTTATTCTATATTATAAATGAAAAAAAAATATATCTATCTTAAGTTTTCATGTAATATATATAGCCTAAGTAATATAATGCTCCAGTTTAAGTGCTAAAATATATATTATATAATAAACTATATATGCAGTGCATGAGTATTGCAGGAGTATTGGTTTTATATTTTATTATATATATATTATTATAGTTAGGTAATATACACTTACTTCTTAATATTACTAGATATTTACAATTAGTAATTATAATATATTTATATAATATACTAGCTTATTATAAGAGTATAAACAGTTACCATGTTATATAGTATATTTGGTTATTATCAGGAACTCGCAATTACTATGAATATAAAAATTTGCTTTTCAAAATTTTATCCACACACACTTAAATTTAGGATATATATTTTAAAATATGATTTTATTAATTATAATTATACACTTTTATAGCACTCTAGTTTTTTTCTTCTTACATGCAATTTTTAAAAATTTATAATAAAAAATATAAGTTAATATCTATAAAATGTAATAACTTATAATATATATATTAATATATATAAATAAGATGTTCTTGATAATGATATAGTATACAGTATTATATAGAATTTATATATATATAGTAATCTATATATATTAAATGTTATATATATTTTATATAATATTATCATAATATAAATTAGTTATAATATTAAGGTATATATATATATACTACTATTAAATACATATTATAAGATATAATGATTTATGGAAAGCTATTTAATATATAATATATATAATATTATAGACCATGGAGATCTACAAAATAATGAGTATATAGTATTAGTTGGGTCGTATATATATAGCTATAGAAATATATATATATATATATAGTATTGTATTATACTATATATATATATATATATATATATATATAATATTATAATATACTATATATATATATATATATTATATATATATATATATCTATATATATATATATATTATTTATATATATATATATAATATATAATATATTATAAGTATATATTATATATATTATATTAATATAAATATATATGTATATTATAAAAATTTTAAGCTGCCCCCTAGCTTGTGGAAGCTGGCGACGCCATATATATATAATATATATATATATATATATATATATATATTACTACATATATATATACTTATTATATATATATCATTAAAATATAATATATATATATATATATATATATATATATATATATATATATATTTATATAAACTATATATTAAATAATTTCTATTAACCTTTAAATGTCTATAAAATTGAATTTTAATTCTAAGCTTGCCTTTTCATAAATTTTTAAAATGTTAATTAAACGTAAATATTGGCAATGTTATTTAACTATTTCATAATTATTATAGCAACATTCTATTAAAAATTAAATTTAATTTTGTTTTTTATAAGGGGAGGTCAAACTATTTATTTAATGTTTCAGTGTACTCCATAGTGTCATCCCGTAACTTAAAATGTAAGGAGGACATATAATGATAAATTATGCGAAATTTATCAGCCATATCTTTTTGACCCCATATAAACACCAAACTGTAGATTATTTTGCCTTTAAAATATGTTGTTTTTCTGGTGTTTTTCTGTGTCTGTAGTCATTCTTTTCAGCGATTTCTCAAATATTTTTCAGAACCCGTGTTTTTTGATTTTTTCGATGAGTAGTGCGGATAATCATATCCCAGGAAAATTTTTCCCGAAATGACTTTCAAAACTTGAATATGGCCCATAGAGCGTCACGTTTATCTACTACAAGAGAATGAATAGTGCACTGGATGCAGTACCTTTTCGATAAGTTTGTTGAGTTATTAGTAGGCTGTCAGCGTTTCTGTTGCCAATTTCAAAAAACTCCCACTTTTTGGGGTATTTAAAAATGAATAGAGAGATTCGATAATTTTTTTTCCTGTTCGAGCGAAGTGCGGATAAAATTTTCAGAGCCTATATCTAGGAGAGAATGCACATTTTTCACTCTGATAGGTATAGATATTTTTGTGATCGCTAGTATGTATTATTCGATTCGTTTCTTTTGGAACAAATTTTTCGAACAAATTAAATATTGATAATTATATAAAAAAAAAAAATTCTTTTAGGTAGGTTATACAAATAAGTAACAAGTTGTTATCCTTAATAGTAAAAAAGATGGCGCTCGTCCGACGATCCAATGAACACCTTGAAAGATCTATGATGTTGATCGCTGTCCAACCGGTTAAGGATAGAAAAAATAGAATTGTCATCTCAGTTAGATTTCACTTTTTTTCTAACTGTTGAATTTTACTGGAAAGTGAAAAATTGAAGTGTTATATACTAATTTCTTTAGTATGATAATACCTAGGTGTATCAACTCAGATTCTAAATTTTTTAAGGGTCATAGTATAAAACAGGGGAGATGCATCTGTTTAGTTACTATGTATGGTGTAATTTTTTGTTAATTACTACAAGAGTAAAATTGTTTTAAAAAATCATATACTCTGCAAATGTGTAGTGAATTTTTTTTGAAAATCTTGTTCCAAGAATTCAAATCCAAAGCAATGCATAAACAAGAAATTATTTAAGTAAAAAAATGGCATCTCTCTCGATATATAGCCCTAAAAAATTTCATCTACTTCGCCTAAACATAGTCGAAAAAATATTAATCGCAATGTGTTTGCTAGTTTTTAAAAATCCAAAAAAAACTGTGAATTCAAAAAAAATTGGACAACGCTGAGCACAAACTCAAAAAATCGAAAAAGTACTTCGTTACTTTTGCATACATATTCCAAGTTTGAACGTCATTTCGAAAAAAATACTGGAAGTTGATAGGAAAAATGTCAAAAACATGGGTTTTTGAAAAAACTGAATATTCTTGAAGATAGGAATTACTACAGACGCAGTAGAAACATCTCTCAAAAAATCTAAGCGTTTTAGAGGCAAAAAATCTACAGTTTGTGTTTATAGGGTCAAAATCGGCTGAAAATTCCTAATTTATGTCCATTTTTAGGTGGTGGCTGTGAAAATTGGCGTAGTACGAGCCCAATATTGGACCCTGTCCTTATTAACATAGTATTCTCTAAAATTATTAGTGTATCCAAGTGTTTCAGGAAGTAACTTGATGTTTCTCTATGGGCCGTTCCATGATTACCAAACTAATAAATAGAAATATGCATACTTGATTGGCTCTTACAGCACTCCTGTGGGTGGCTCCTAAATAGTGATCCAATTTTTATTCTAAGTTTCGGTTTTTTTTATTATTTGGGATGTTTAGGGACAGATGAAGGGGCTGGAAGTAGAACTCGGATTCGAACCGATCGGAATCGACTCCGAATCCGAATCCGTTTGTGTTGAAATGATCGAATCCGAATCCGAATCCGAGTCCAGCAACTTGGATTCGAATCCGAAATCCGAATCCGTGTGTGGGGAAAGGCTCGAATCCGAATCCGAAATCCGAATCCAGCACCCTTGGATTCGAATCCGAATCCTTCCGATTCGAGAGCTCGAATCCGGATTTGGATTCCGATCCGGATTCGGATTCGCCCATCAATGATATATATATTATATTATTACGTATATTGTAAGTATATATATATTATATTCATATATATATAATATATATATAATATATATATAACTATATTATATAGCTATATATATATAATATAATTAGTGTATATTTAATAATTATAAATATACATATATTATATATATTGCATAATCATGGCTACCCATCACTGTCCAACGTAAAACCTCATAAGCGTTCAAGAGTATGAATATGGTAGAGTCTCCCGGAGCAGTTCCGATATGGAAGAGTACATCACACTAATCGAAAAAAGCTCCCCTCTGCTCCTTTACTCATTAATTGCTGCAGTGCTGTTTGCCGCAGTATCGAGGCGCACCAGAGGGTTTATGACCAAAGGTTAATTTCATAAAAAAAAAAAATGGCCCTTTCTGGAGAGTCGAGAGAGCATTGTTGCTAATTTAGTGCTTTTAGCACCAAAAACTAGTGTTTTCTCTCGTTAATACAATCATACAATGCCAAAAATATAATTCTTTTTGTCGAGAAATTAGTAGAACAAAACGCGCATTTAGAAGCTTTTTTTTTCTTTATTATTGTTAGGTTTATCGATTTAGTGTTTATTTCTGAGTTTATGCTATCCAATATGGGCTTTTTTTAACGCCTTTTTTTGGCCCCTACATCAACAATTTGTACAGCTCTTCATGGCAACACTGGTCGTGATCTAGCGACATCTTGAAGATAAATCCGGAACCTTTAGACTCGCGACGAGAAAAGCCTTAGGAACATGTAATTAGTTTGAAAGAAATATGGGACGTGGCCTTTTTTATCTTTATATGTTAATAAAAGGGAATGTTATGTTCTTTTCCAACAGACCCTTGTTGATAATAAAGCCTGAGTGGCGGTGAATTTTTGAATGTCACCATGTTACCCGAGGTTTCAAGGAAACATTTGAATCTATTAAGTTTAGTTGAGGCGGTGCGAGGTAGGTGCAGGTGTTAGGGATAGGTGTTAGGCTAAGGTGTAGGTGTACGCTAGGTTGTAGGTGCTACTGTTGTGGTGGAGTGTGATGTGGTGTTGGTGTTTAGGTCTTAGTTAGGTAGTTAAGGTTAGTAGGTTATGTTAGTTTAGTGGAGTGTGTGGGTGGTGTCTGATGTGGTGGTGTCTTGTGTATGTATATTCAATATAGTCTTAAACTATAGGGTATTGAGGTGTGTGGTTGGTGACTTGTAAGTTTTTTAAGAATGGTTTGAGTGGTATAACATTGAATATATATATAGGCTGTTAAATATATATATATTATATATATATATATATAGATATATATATATATATATAGTATATATATTATCATACATATATATATAATACTATATATTATATAGGTATATTATAATATTAATAGTAGTAGTATTATTAATCTCATATATATTATTGGCAAAACTAAAGGAAGGTTACTCGCCAACCCGCGATTCATATTCGAAAAAACGTGGAGAGCACATAAATTGGTTACAATGCAAACTGATAACATATTATAATGTAGTGTGTATTATCAAACAATATAGTTTAAATATTAATATATATTATTAATAGTTATATATATATTAATTATATTATATAATTAATTATATTAATATATCAATACTATATATATAATATTAATTATAATTATAATATATATTATATTATTAATTAAAGCTGAATAAGCATAAAAGTAATTCGATTTATATAATTTCAACTCAATAAGGTTGAAATGACCTTTTTCTTTATCTTCACCCCAAAAAATATCTTATATGCAGAACCAACAGGAACCAAAAGTGAACCAATCAGATTGATAATCTTTTTTTTTTCTTTTACTAACAAAATCCCCGAGAAAAAAATGAAATTTCCATACCGCCATTTTTATTATTATTATATTTCTTGAGGGATTTTATTTCTCTTCTTCTCCTCCTTCATTGTCTCGTCATCTCTCCTCTGGGACTCCTTATTTCTCTTAATTTCTCTCCTCTGGACCTACACTCATACATTTCTCCATCGTTTCCTTAATGGCAATTCTCTCATCTGCCTACTACATTCGTGTCTTTCTAAATCTAAGCTCTTCGTTCTCTCATAACATAAAAGAGTTATTCATAATTCATCGCAAATAGTTCATAACAGCAAGTTTGTGACGTTGTCACGCCAAATTTGATATACGCGTCATGCGCTATGTTCTGAGTGAACTATATTGGTGAGGACATATTTGAAACTGCTGATTATCGTAATCCTTCGCTTTCAAACTATCTTTCCGTATGTATGAACTTAGAAGAAGAAATATAACGTTTTACTTTCCGCCGTACCTCAACTAATGATCAAATTAAGGGGACACGCGGCCCGTAATACCAAGGAAGGATAAAAATTAAAATAATGAAAATAATTACGTTTACGCAAATAATTAAAATAATTAGAAGGAATTATTAATTGAGAAGAGAAGTAATTACTATAATCAGCTGTGTAATAGTGAATTCCAATACTAATTAGAAAGAATGAAAACAAAAGGTGTGACACTCTCAAATTAAAATCTATGCGACTAATGAAAGATTTTGGAAGAAGGTTACATACAAGAGAAATAAAATAACAATCTGAACAGTAGCCTGCCCAATGGTTGGAGCTTAATGGTACCTTCTCTCACCCAATGGTGACTATGGATCTCCTTGCTGGATAGTTGGCTCGGGCAGGAAGTACAGGTCCACTCACTGACAATGAAATCATAATTACATGTAGATGCAGGGATTTGCAGATGCTAATGAAACTCTTGTTCATGCTCTATTCATCATAAGAAGCCACTCCTAGGAGGGGCAGAATAACCCAACTGGAGGAGAACCCTTTGGGGCATAAATTGAACGATTCTGAGGAGTATCTGTGTTGACCCTATTAATCCCGCTGTGCCTCTTGGTTTGGGCAGGGAAAGTCTAGGACTCTAGGTGTGCAGAACCTGGTTTTTGAGCCTCCGAAACCGTGTCTGGCGTATAAGAGAGTACAGAGCAGTAAAGCCACTCCGAGGGGGACTTTAGATAGACCATGAAATGAGATTGTGAATAGGTGAAAACTAGTACATCACATTCAACCTCATTGTAAGACTTTTTAAATGTGCAACTTCGTCTCTGGCCCATATAATTGTGCTTTGGGGGAATCTCGTCTTTCACATATGAAGAACAGCGTCACACTCGTGACAATGTAATTCTGTTTATGGGTAAAATTTGGTAGAAACTTAAGGATCAAAGCGCCATTCGCCAAGAGTATGAAGTTCCAAGCTTCTAAACTGAAGGTATTAAATGAAAGCGGGGTGTTGGGTTTTTAGAAATATTGATTGATAAAGTACTAAAGTCTGATAACACCATAAGTTTATCTTATTTCAGATAAAAACAAATTCATTACAATATTTTGTTCAGTAGCGTCATAAATTCACTACTGGAGAGTTATTGATCAGTTAACATCAGATTTCCAAGTCCCTAAGATACAGAATACCCATCGCATACGATATGTGTTGATGGCTAGCATTTTACTTTCTACACAATATCAACAAAATTGCCACTTTTGCAACTTTTACAATTTTGAATAATTCCCTCTACTAAATATATACACTTCTTTTGAACTTTTTCCTTTATTTTAATATCAAAAGGCAAATGCTTGCCTGATTAGTTGAACTGATATAGCATAAGTCGAAGCACAGAAAGTAGTGATATATTTATACATATACTCAAGCTAGGTTAGAATAGGTTACTTTAGGTTAGGTTAATCTTACTTACATGACCTAATCTTTGTTTCTTTTAATTTGCTAAAACAAAAAAAATTAATTTTTCTGCCTCATCTATTGGCTTATCATAATATACTACTACTACTACTACTACTACTGCTACTACTATTACTACTACTACTACTAGTTGTCAGCGAGGAAAAGGATCTAGGAGTATTAATTAAAACGGTTTTAAAGTTTGCGAAACAATGTGCTGAAGCTGTTAAGAAAGCTAATAAAACTCGTTTTTTTTTTTGCCAGAAACTACTAATATAAATCTAAAAATGTAATAGTTCCTCTCTATAAAACGTTAGTTAGACCTCGTCTGGAATACACAGTACAGCTTTGGAGTCTATACCTCAGAAAGGACATTGAAAAAATTGAAAGAATTCAAAGAAGGGCAATCAAATTGATGCCGAAACTGAGGGTAAGTCACACGAGCAACGACTAAGCAAATTAGGTATCCATTCTTTAGAGACAAGAAATTTTTTTTCAAAATACTAAAATGAGCTGCAGGTAAAAGCCCGAATGTTTAATACTATCATACGATTTAAGACCGTAACGACGAAAATAATGCGTCATAAACTTTCTCCATAAACGATTTCAAAACCAAACCAATATTGCAAAGATTTTTTTCACTTTACGGATATATGAGAATTGGGAATAATCTGTTCTTATGAAATAGTAAACAGCGGCAACATCGATTCATTCAAGAAAAAGTTAGTTCAATCCATACTCGATTTTATTTTATTAAAAACAATAGAAACTTATTAATTTTAGGACATTATAGATCGAAAGCACACTCTTGAACTACTATTGAATTCATTTGAGTAAATGTTTAAAGAATACCTGCTTAAAGATGGAATTCGGGCACCTATTCGTGTCGGTATTTTCGCGTACGTTTACGGTCGCAAAACAACGCTGTCTGAAAAAGATTATCCCATATCTGTAATCTGAATCTTTCCCACTTTAGCAGCAGTAACACTATTTTCTTGTATCTTCAAGAATTGGAAATAGTCTTTATAGCATTTGACTTTCTGCTCCACATCTTAGGTCTTTTAACAATGCAAGGATAAGAATTTTTTATCTTTATTTAGTTTTTATTTATTTTGACTGACTGAATATTCATTTCACCAATTCCAAATCTTTCTTTTGACATTGAAACATATATATGACAGGGGCCCCCCCCATGGTGCTGATTTTTCAGGCCAGTGTGTGCCCGCTCATTTGTGAGCCGTGGTGGGTCCTGTACACATAACTCAAAAAAAAAAAACTTATTATATTATATATTATATATATATATATTATAGTATATATATATATATATATATATATATATATTATATATATATATATATATAAATAATATATGCTATTAATAGTAGTATTATATATTATTAGGTATATATATATAATTATCTATATCTAGAACTATTATATAGTTACACAAGACATGATAGTGCCTAAAAATCATTTCCTCATAGGGGAGAATAAGAGTTGGTTGGCTGAAAATTCTAAATTGTTTGCATTACACGAAATAAGAATGCGGCGCAAATAACTTTTAAATCAAATATTTAGTTTTACAAGATAAAAATTGAAATGAACTATGTTTAGACCCTCTCTCTGAAACCACTAAAACCCTTTACCAACCAGTAAACATTTGGTATATTGGAATGCTAACTGATCTTCACGTGATGTGGAAACACGGAGTGGTGGAAAAAGAAAAACAACTAAACATTTAAATAGACAAAACAGCCAGCATATATAGATGAGACCCAAATAGAAGTAACCTCTAGAAGATGAAAAGTGAGACAAAATCATATAATACTAACTAACCTATGGAAATAGTCAATAGGATAACAAATATGAAGGGTATATATATAGGCCCGAAAAGAAATTATAGATCATGATGAAAAGTTTGTAATGATAAATGAGATCATAGAACATGGAATCAAGGATAGTAGGTACAACTATAATAGATAAATAAAAAGGACATGGACCAATCCAATAATAGTTATAATGTACACTAAAATATAGGTGAAAATGAGTGAATAAGGTAATGACTGTCAACACCTGAACCCCGTATAAACTAACATGGTAAGTGATCACAGCCAGTGTCCACCAAGTCATGATCGACAGACATACCTATAAGTACCCAAATCAAGGAAATAGGGTCATATGGTGTTAAAAGATGGGGTCATGACATCTAAGAAATATAACATATAAGTTATAAGAGTTGGGATTATAGTAGACTACCGCCTCTCCGTAAGAATATAGGATAAGTGACAATATGTAGGGTAACAATAACAATGAAATATGAAAATATGGGAAGCCATTTAGGTTACCTTATCTTGGGTAAAATATAATTTGAAGAAATGGTTTATAGAAATAAACTGAAACATAAATATATATATATATATAGAATATATATATATATATTATTATATATATATATAGATAATATATATATAGTATATATATATAATATATATATATATATATAAGTATTTATATATATAATATCAGAAAATATTGTAAATTTAAAGGAAAACTAGTATGAAAAATTTCCCGAATCCCCCCTTCCCAAATCCGTCGGATCCCACATATTAAAATGCATCACCACCACGAGGCATTTATATTCGACGGGATTGCGAGACCAACCCTACCGCCCCACACCCTGTGAACAGTAGTGGTGTAAACTTAATTAAATATTTGTTCATCATTATTATTATTCCTTTATAAAAAATAAAAAAAAAAAAAAAAAAAAAGCATGTGACAGTAACATTAGTTTTACATGTTGTGAATATCAAATTTGAAGACTTCATAAACTTTTTTCAAATTTCATTTTATTACGTTTTTTTTTTTTGCCTTTTTCAGTATTTTTAAAAAGATGAATGTAAGTTTTAAAAAAAAAACGGAAAACTATAGAGTTAGATTATACTATGTTATTTGTATTACTGCATACAGGTAAATATTTTCTCCATTAGACAAATGCTTTAAAAATAAAATTTTATTGCGCTCTGTAAAAGTGTTTTGTTATTGTTGGGTTTCCAGTGCTTAAGGACCCATTACAACATTTATTCTAATATTCTGAAGCATTATAATATTATAACATTAAATGATATTTGTGGGGAATAAAAATGTAACTGTATTGAGGCTTGTATGAACTTTAATTGCGGAAGTATAAGATAATAAAAAAATACACAATAGGTTTGATCTCACAAAAAAAGCCTGAATCAAGTATCTGGATGTAGCCCCTCTTGTTTGATGTATTGTTATTAACTTCCACCTTAGCCGATTTCCGTGACGAGGATTTTCTTTTACACTCCCTTAAAATAAAACGTGTTTTGCTTACGGGACCTAACCCAAGAACAGGGCAACTGCTGAGAAAACCAACCTGGAGTAAGAAAATAGTCTGTGAAAGAGGTGAAGACCCAAACGCCCAGAGCCAAGGGAGAATAAATTCTTAAAGGACTACCGACAGGACAATAACGTGAAAACAATGGGAAGACCCGAACGGCCCATGAGCCAAACCAAAGATAAGGACCGGGACACCTAAAATCGGGAAAGGACTTTAGGACGCAACCCACCTCCCACAAGAGTACAGGAAGGAGCGCGAGCTAGGAATCTTTTAGCCACTGATATAGGACGGAAGACAACCCACAACCAGCCAGAGAAAGATGGTAGGACAATCACCAGTATATAACCAAGGGAAGGGATGCGAATACCCAACGTAAGTGGAAGGACCGTCCCTTCATGGGTAACAGATTGTCATAGCCGGTTTATGAATGGCAAAAACAACAACCATATTCTTGGAACCCGGGTGGGCACGAGGTGTGGGAAAAAAGGGCTAGAACTACTACCGTACAGATGCTCATCGACGATGAGGGGCTTATATTGAATTCTCAGGCTACATGTATTGTGCTCCCTGGAGACAGCCAGGGCGGTGGTGCTATACTGTAAGTGTTGTATGATAAGATTACCGTGTCTTTTCGTCTTCGACGACCGACGGAGAGGTGTTTAGCGCAAATTGCAGATCGGCGGCGCCGGGCGCGGGCAGGGCGGGTCGGTGTGGATGGTGGCGAGCCATGCGTGGAGCGGGGCCAGGAGGTGTGCAATCAGCTTCACGACATGAGATGTTTGTGCACACCCGGTTAAACGGGAAAGGAATCAAAGACAAGTTCTTTGTAAATCGAACCATTGGGAGCATTATAGCCCCTAATAATTCCCTTCAAGCGAACCGTTATGGGGCTTACCCTACTTTTAATGGCCCAGTGTAGCAAAATTGCAAAATGACGAACACCAACCCACAGCCCCCAAGTGGATTTGTGAATATCGAATAACCTATAAAGGAGAGATATCAATACATTACGCAAACGTTACGGAAAGCTGTTGGCCAGGATTCATAAGTTCCGGACCTCACCCATCAACATTTCTGAGCATCGATATCCCTCCGAAACGTTGGATGCCAACAGCTGCAACCCTCCGACGACCCTCCGGGACCTGCACAGTTGGCACCACTTGCACGACGTATTGGGATCCAAAAATTCACTGTTCTACAGGGCAATACAGAATCATTCGCCCACGCATCGAAGCATTGCCCAGAACATAACAACAGGTCAATAAAAAGCAGAAAAAAAATACGAAGTGAAAGTTCGTAGTCGGGGTTCTATAAAACCAGTAATTATATAAGATTCAGTTGGGCGCGCTGCATTGTCCGGTTTGCCAGAACTGCGTTGTGAAGTGATGACTAATTTTCAGGTAATGAAACACATTGATTTTATATATCGATACGTTAAGTGCGAGAGACTGAAACCCTATATACAACCTCGGCTCACTGCGTAAGTGTGAGCGCTAAATCCTCACTACTACCGTACCCAGTGTCAAAAAACTTCATATATTTAAAGAGATTATGTTGCATCCAGGCAGCACCAACCTACGAACCCTAAGCTGTCGAGGACCCATTTTGGCTTGTCACCGTTGACCTACACATCTTTTCACAATATCAAACGTACTGGTTTCTGTGGAGAAATCCAACCAATCGTTTTATTGTCCTAATTAAGTGGATCTTTAGTTCTTCAAAACCTTAGTTACATACCCCTTGCCTGATCGACACGTACACCTTGTGTGCAGTTTAATGGGAAGAGTGTAATATGAGAAGATATATACTATATTAAATAGGTATATTAAGTTTTATTATAAATAATTTATTAACTATATTATATATTATTAGAATTAATAGTATTATTATATAATATATTACAGTTAAATATTATTGATCGGATTAATAATAATTATTAAGAAAAATGATGCCGTTTATTAATACGAAAGGTTGACAGCCGTTCCCAATGGTTAAAAAGGACACGCTATATCCGCTACATTAAAGTAAATTATATCGTTATTATATTATATAATTAATATAATTATTATATGTTATATTATATGTTATATATATTAAGAATAATATTTATATGTATTATATATATAGATAAAAACATGTATTATAATAATATATAGTATTTATTCTTTTAGAATGTCTTAAACTATTAAGTAATATTAAGATATATAAATATATATTATAATAATATTATATATACTTTATTATATATTATATAATTAAACTTAACTATATATTATATATTATATAATATATATATTATATATAATTATATATAAATAAATATACCTGTTTTCTATCTTATTACGCACGCTTTGGATAATACAGCCGTCCAGTATAGTAGGGTGTTGTGACCTCCATGTGAAATTAACTAGTTATATGAATACCAATTAACCTGAAGATAATACCATATTCTGTCTTCAATTATTTTCATGCAAACCATTTTCTCATGTCTCACTCTAATTTTTCAACTATTTGTAAGCTATCCACTTTTTGCTCAACCTCATTCTCACTATTCATAACTGAAAAAAACTACAGAACTACTTATCTGTTTCTCTGATAGCAAGTACTTCTTATTCTAGTTACTAATTCTGTGCTTTATTAATGCAGCCAAGCTCATTAGATATATTTGCAATCTTGTAATTTCACGTTACAAACATATTTAAATACTATCTTCTATATTGTTCAAATGAATTGTGTACTAAAATTTCTACCGAAACTACTTAAAACATAAAAATTATAACTACATCTTACTCCTTTTCTCCTTTTTCTGCTCTGAGAATCTTCTTCTTGGATTTTCAAAGTCACTCCCTACAATGATCTCCTCTATATCTTCTCACAATGGAGCTGTTAGCTTGCTACAATTTATCAGTCTTTAATGACATTGATCAGTTTGTTTCAGTTCTTCATTTATGTGTCATACACTTTACGCATATTCGAAATTTTAATTTATTATGAAAAATTGTATTACAGTTTTGTAATATCTTAATAAGACCCCTTTATCTATACAGATACATTTTCTTTATAATCGTTTATCAAGAATTTCCTCATTTATTACTTATATGTGCACTTACAAACAGTACCTTTCCTTAGTCAACTTTACTGAGGTTCTTCAGCCCTGCTACTTTTCATTTAGCGAAAAATGTCATCGACTTAGAGAAAAATTCACTGTGTGCGCGTGGGATGTGTGAGAGTGCATGGATGAAATCATTAACACGCTGCGAGCAATAATATAGTGGTCATTGACAGTCACACACGAACGTCACCCACATATAGTATCTATGGTTGTCGAATATTAAGAGCGATCCTTTCTATCTCTTTATGCTCATTTAATTATGGCAAAACCTCTTTTCGTGATACACATAAAAGAGTTCAAGCTATGAATCAATATTAGAAGAGAGTAGTCGAAACTCTCTCTTCCTTCGTTAGTAAGCTTGCTCTCTACAGATTAGATAGTTTTGTTATAATTCACCATAAACTCAATGAAAATAATTATCTAAACTAAATTCAATTTAAAAGAGCCTTATCTCAACTTATCAACTCTTCATATCTCATATTCTCAATATTTCTTTATTTTGTGCACTGATTTATTTCGTAATATTTCTCCGATTTTCTCAATTTTTAATGTGTATTTTCTAGCCCCGTTAATTTTCATTTCAATAATGATGTTATTTTCATATATTGGATTTTATGTACTGTCATATTCACTAAGCTCTCTAAGGTATTTCCGTAACTTGACTTAAGAGAAACATAAATGCTATTGTGGCGACTGTGTGAGAGATGACGCAGATATATAAAGTTGCCCTCCGCGAGTTATAGCGTGTTTGATAAAACTGCATAAGAACTAGATTTATATTCTTTAGTCTTTCCATCGATGCGTTGAGTATATCTTCTATTTAAGGTAGACCTAAAATCACATAAGGTTTTTTTATTTCCCATCTACCTTTAATTTGAATAACAATTGACTTAAAATCATCAAGATTAACATCTTCTTCATTTATTTTCTCCTAATACCAGTCTTTTCTTTGCGTTTATCCCATTTCACGTGATGTGCTCTCCTTATGATAAATTTCAATAAAGTATTCTGACCCCCTCTTCAGATTAATCTCGAAAATATCAAAAAAACCACAAAAACGTTCTCATATTTACTAGTCCCACTAGTATTACATAAATCCATTCTCTTCTTATCTGGATAGTATACAAAATTATGTTTGCATTCTCACCTCCGATAATACTTAATATAAAGACTAGAGTTAATTAGGGACCATTCTTAATCAGTGTAGTATATGTTTTGGATATATAAACTCCTAACATATAGTTGGAGAATACATATTGATTATAATAATATAATGAAATAAAATGAATGATATATAGAAGTATATATATTTTATATATATTATAGTATATTAGATAAGTAAACAGAAGGCTATGGCAAAATCAAACTATTAATAAATATATATAAATAATAAGTTTATATATTTATACCAAAAAATATAAATAATTTACACTCCATATCCACTATATGCGCGGTACCAGAAGGTTAGGATGAACTATTTATAATCCCCATCACTATCGATCGACTCTGGTAATTCTTAGGAAAAATTCTCGTCTTGTAATGTCTTATTATAAATAAAGGAAATGAACAGAGCATTTAAGATTCAAATCGTTTCTCCTTATTGTTTTTCCTTTCTTACTATTGTATAATTCAAAATTTTACTACTCGATTTAAAGTTAAGAAGCAATATCATCCCATTCTATTTTATGTCTATACTTTGTATTTAGCGAGAATATCATAAACCAACTAAAATTTCAAAAACACACGTCTGTTGATATAATTTATTATTTCTTGGACTTTTATCTAATTTGACAGCAGTAATTATAGGAATTTTTAGATTAAAACTCAGTTTATAATAGTATGTCTAATATTTTATTTCTATAATGATAATAACAATAATTATAATATAATGAGAATTTTACTTATTAGCTTCTGTATATATATAAATTTCTTAAACTATCTTATAATTATCATAATATAAATTATGCTTTGTGCTAGTATATATATTTTTTCTTCAATGGCGTTCTCTATTTACCTTCAGATCCTCATTCTGAAAGTTCTAAACTTGGTTGATTTTATTAATAGTTTAATGTTTTACTATAGAATGTACTTATGTAAAATTGAATTTTTAACGGAATTTGTTCAAATACTTATAAGTTTAGATTTAATATAGACTAATGATTATTTGGAGTTATTAGTGAACTCTACTAATCTTAGATAGACGCTAATTATTTATCTTATTGGTATTTCGCATAAGATAAAACATCGAGAATTGAGCATATTTCGCGGATGAGTGGAATAAATTCCAGGGTGTACTATAGTGTATAATTTGCTGTGATGAACTAGGAATGAAGATTGCCGGTATTTTTTAAAGTTATACGTACTATATTGCAGCCTCTCTTAATAATAAATAATAAACTTCAATTAATAAATGCTATTAGTATTAAACAAATATATATTAGTCAAATTATTATAATAGATAATAATAATACTTAAATACTAAAATTAATTTTAAATCTAATGTAATAATAATATAAAATAAAAATAATTACATTAATTATTAGATAAAATTAATAATTAAATTAATTACTCAGAGGTCATCAGTTAGAACGGGGTGTTATAAGCATCACTTCTTTTAATCGTGTGATTAGGTGATTAATTTTCTAGACTAACACGTTTATCACCACATAGTTATATATGAATAAACTTTGCCCTACTGTCCCATATACTAAGCGAGCTACCTATCTTACGTATCAGAATTTTCCTAGTTATAATTAAAATACTTCTACTAGAAACTGGAAGAGTGCATGAGCTATTCACACCGATTATCATATAGATTCCCACTCTTACAACACAACTACACCTATCGATATGCTACCAACAGTTACTCAACTACGTCATAACTATACCCGACGCTCAAGTGAGAATCTATCTACCGTAACACAAGGATTGGCTTACAACTTTTCATCAGGCACCAATAAACTTTTAGAGCAGTAATAAACTCCGATATCGACTAATAATATAAAAACTATAAGACGCAACTGACCAGAAGTGGGGTAGTAAAATCACTACCCGATCAGCGAGCGAGTAGTAAAATTCTAATAATTGTACAGATTTTTTATAATTAACTCGTAACGTGATTTTTTTGGGATCATCTTATCTAGAGTTTTACGACTAGCTGAACGCTCTGTCTCGATTTAATTATATTTACCATAATGTAAGATATTATAATAGGTCTCGTCCAATACTGATACATATTAATAAATCTCTAAGTGCACTGCATAGAATTAACTTATATAAGGTATATAACAACACTCACGTCTGTGTCAAAGCAAATACCTAGTCATAAATTGATGTTAAATATTTAAAAGGTTATCACGTTATAGCATCTTTTGAGTCGACGTATTCTGTGATGTAGTCAACATCCACAACGAATTAACGGGTGTTCCATTAACGGATATTAATTTATAGCACAGAAACTAATGACACAATGATCCGGCGACGATACTAAATGATTAGGCCACAAGGTTGCTTAACGTATACACTTACGTAGCAAGAGAAAACCGATTTATATAACGTGTAGAAATCTTGTGTTCATAGTATATTATACTAAAATAAAGAGCGAACCAAAACACAAGTGATATAATTATTTATCCTGAAAAATTAATTGCTCATGTAAATAATACAGCCTTGGCGAATAATTAAAGTAAATAATAAACGGGCAAAACACCATATATACAAAGAAGAGTAACACAATAAAAATTCAAATACTCACAAAAATATTACAGACAAAAATACTAAACGCAACACAACATCAGTGATATCCCAAGAAACATAGAGTTACCTCGAGGCGCGTAGAGCCTAACAGCAAGATATTGTTATGATATCCTATCATGGTGTTGCGAAGAACAGATTTCACGACTTGAATCGTCAACCACTTCTCTGGAAAAATTGGAAGCAATGCCAGACCGGTTTGTTCAAGACCAGGTTTGTCTACCGAAGCCTCGTAAGGGCAATTTTAGTCAATGAATATTACACAACCAGTAGAGACAAAGAAAAACCCCAATATATATGTTCAACCGCGGACACCGAAAACGATCCTGTGACCAAGACGTAAAATTAATTCCTTGATAACACAAAATAATACAAATATTGATAAATGAGGATTATTTTTCTCAAATTCTATTAAAAGTCATCCCTGTATAAGTGATGTACAGAAAACCCTAACTGCAAACCCTTTGTGGGTCACTTTTAGAAACCTCATATCTAGTCCGTACAACCGTACGGTCTCCCTTGGAGAACTCCACCTAGTTTAATAATGCTCATATTGATCCATAGGCACATATGTTTGTTCATTCTTCCGAGTCTTTCTCTTCATACCTCTCATCATACCTTATCGTTCCGACCACCGTACCCTTGAGTTGTTGTTAGCGGTTAATTTACTTGCACGAGATCCCTATAAAATTTCTTACTCCCACCAATGTTATGGTGTAAAATGGTGTAGAATAGAGTAGATAAGAATAAAAATTCGAATATCTATTATAAAGAGTTGGCGGTAAGGGAATATTTGTTAAATAATATAGTAATATATATATGTTATAAAGTATTATAATAGTATAAATATTATTATTATATTAAGTGATATAATGATAAATATAAAACACTCATTGATATAATTAATAATTATTAGTAATATTAATAGATAAATATATATATATATATTTTTATTAAATTTAATTATATGAAAATATAATATAGGCGGATATAGGATTATTTCGTGTATGCTAATTTATACTACTAATATATAAATAATTATAATTAAATTGAGTTAGTGGGTAATTAAATAGTAGGTAATAATATATTAATATATATATTAAATAAAATAATAAAGCAATATTATATTAGTAATATATATAAATATTTATGTTATACCCTCAATATTTATAATATATGAGAATTTATAAACGATTTCCCAAAAATTATCTATATTAAGGTAGAATAATCAATAATAATATATATTAAAAACTAAATATATAGTAATATTATAGAATAAAATTATATTCGTACCATGTTATAATTTAGATTTAACATACTGCTTTTGGATAATAATTTTCAAAATCTCATGATATAAAATGATAATAATAACATATAATATATTTAATTATATTTATATATCCCAAAATATAATAGTCATTAAGTCATAAAAAATAGATAGAGTAGATAACTAAGGGTAGTATTTAAAATAATAATAAATATTACTCTACGATTGGCTTTCTTTGATAATTAGATATGATTTAATACCTTGTATTACGTAATACTTTCATTAAAGTCTATCAAATTATAATAGGAATATAAAATTATAAACAAGAAATAGGTACATTATTTTTCACCACTTAACATAATAAAAATTTTGTTATATATATAAAGGAGCGAAGGATAAATTAATCCCAGAGATATACGAGAAAGAAATTATTAAAAAGCGCGAAAAAAGATAAGTATAGAAAGAGGAAAGGTAATTGGTGTTATAATCAAAGAATGCAAGAATAGCATTACTTCTAATTTTCAAAAAACCTGCTGCTCGGTCTACATATGTGATAGAGCCATGTTTCTACCCAAGCGATTATCTAATGTTATAGAGTAGCGTAACTATTTAATACACTGCGCTTATATAACGTAGCATTATCCTCCACGTTAATACTAGTATAGGTTTATTGGAATATTATAGGTGAGATACACTGCTCTATAGAAAGTGTAGTCTTAATTTCCGTTATTATAGGCTAACATTATACGTGATTTGAATATATAGATCTCTTTCTGTTGACAACACAGGTAACCCCTGTTATATCAATTTTATGGAAGACTCCCACCTAATTATTGTGGATGGGGGGCGCGTTTACTTTTTATAATTTGTTCTTCTTCCCATATCCTTCAATTTTTTTATTCCTACGTCTTTTATCATGTATAAGAGTGAAAGCTCGTACACCCCTATACTTATTACGTGTATTAATATACGGTAATAATAATAAATTATTTTATAACTCATAATTAAAATAATAGTGTTTTGTTTAAGTCTATATATAAGTAATATATATATCAAAATATTTTAAGTGTAAAAGGGTAGGTAAAAACCGTACGGCAGTTAGCATATATATATTTAATTAAATTTTATAAGAATATAAAAGCTAAATATAATTTTATATATTATAAATAATTCTAATGTATTTATTTTGTGTATATTTATATTATATTATATTTGAAAATTATATTCCATGATATATTCCATATGTAATAAATGCAAACTAAATAGTATATATACATTATCTTAATTTAATTATGAGTAAAATTTTTATACTAATTAAAGATAAATATAAATTATAAATCATGTTTTATAAATTAAGAATATAATATATACTATATACTTTAACAATAGTTTTTATATTTAATAGAATATATATAAATTTTAACTTATAAATATAGAATATATATTTCAAGATAGTATAGATAATTGTATCAATAACAGTAAATATTTATTCCAAAATGGGTTGGTAAAATTATTAAAAAAATTACTTGTATATTCCCAATTTTTCTTAACTAAATATAAATTTTTTCTCCTCTTTTTTTTCACTACTTTCAATAGAGGAATAATTATATTTATTAAATATTGCAAATTTTAAATAATAATATATCTTAACAAATAATTCTGCTGATAATATGATATTATATAAACAAATGTAGAACTTTTAATAATAATAAATAAAAAATAAAATTTACTAAAAAATTAAGTTCTAGATAATCATTTACAGTTAAAAATGGTTATAGAACTACTCTAAATAAAATAACAAAAATAATATCTTGTCATGTATATCTTTGAATTCGTATTAATTTAAAAAGAAAAAATAATAAATTTAAGTACTTATCCCATATTAATTTAATTTAGTTAGGCAAGTTCTTTTTGCAAAGTTTAAATAAAAATATTTAAGACAACAAAGTTAATTTTCTTTAACCTATTATATATATCATACCGCATATTTGCCACAAAGTTATTTGCCTCAAGAGACACACTCAAAGTACCAACTTATTCCTTGAAATTTAAGCTTATAAAGGTCATGAAATATGTATATTTATTATTATACTTCTATATAAAAGCGGAGATAAAAACTAGCTAATAAATGTGAATATATTATTATATATATATTATATATATCATATATTATTATATTATTTATATATGTGTATAAATATAATATAAATATCATATAATACTAATATTCACTATAGCAATATATGATCACTAACTACATAAGTTCTGATTATTGAAATTAAGTCAAAAAACATATACAAAAAATATCTTATTAATTTATATATTATTAGAAATATATATATTATAAACTTTTATATCTTATTTAATAAATATAGTATACAATATTATATATATCTATATATCACTAGTATATAAAATTATTTATAACTAATACGTTTTATCCTCCATATTAATCTACTTAATTAGTGAAATTTGACACACCATTTCCTATAATATGGGTTTTTGTCACCATGTCAATTTGTTTAAAAAATCGAGTACCAATTATGAAAAATAGATAATAACTCCTATTCTTTCTACATTACATCTGATATTTCTGTCACCTACACTCAATGCTTAATCAATAAGACGTCTTCCAGTCTCACCTCTTATAATATCTCCTTAGACTTACACACAAAATGGCACTACGTTATCACTCCTCATAGTCCTATCAACCTCCATCTCATATATTCGAACTGTAAAGATCCAACATTATAATGTATGCTTTCTCTGATTAGCAAACAGTACTCCATCTTCGCGATCCTATTGTGCTCCGTATATGCGCACGTAATTGCATTATATAAATATGACTGCTAGTAGTGAGTTAGTTCAGAGGTCCAATTGGACAATATCTGTAGTCTCCGTCCCCCTATACTTGTAAACCTATGTAAACTGACGCTGGTTCTTGTTTTGACACCATGACGCTCACTCAATTCACCTGACCAAATGCAAATCACTTTATTTTGGTTCAAACCTGAATAATTTTCTTTACTTCAGCTCCTCAAGGTGTTGTTATTTGTAGTTAGGTATATATATATTTTGTATATATTCTGTAACTTAATGTAGCTAGTTAAATTTAGCCTTAGTAGGTTATATATAGTACAAATGACTCAATATACCTATTAGGGTAAGAAATACTATTCCAAGGATCTCTGGTCTGGTTGAACTTTATTAACAAAAAAATTGATTATACATATAAAATAATTTATTTTTATTTTTTAAGTTTTCATTCAGTTTATTAAATTATAAATTATATTCTATACATAATTATTATAATTCTAGTTTTTACACTAAACAATGATACTACTATAACTTAATAATAATAAATATATATATTTCTATTATTGTTGTATTTGCAATTATAACAGTTAAGGATTGTCTATAATATCTATGTTATATGATAATAGTCTGAAGAAGTATAGAGCTCTGATAATAATGATTCACGTTCTTAATCTAATGAGAGCCTTTTTTCTCACTGAATAGTGCAAATGTACTAAGAGTGTGTGAACCTATGTCACACAGACAAATTCGTGTAATATTGAAAACATTTGCTAGAATTATACTGATGAGCGTGTTCAGACTTGCTTCTCATAATTTGCAATTCGGTTCGGAGTTTCTGTCGGAGATGTTCGCAAAATGATTGTTCTATTTACGCCCATCGTGCGCGTTGAGAAACACAAGTTTCAATCAGCGGAGTTCACCGTGTTCGGGCAGTCGCTAGCATAACAGATAACAACGGCACAAAGACCCCGCCTTTGGTGGGACTGAAGTCAAATGATTCGACCTGTCATAATGAAATAAGACTGAGTGAACTAGACGTGTTATATCCTGTGGGACTATATCTTATGGTGTTATATCGCAATGTAATACTGTGAATATGCCAGATTGTGTGTGATGGATCATATTGTGAAATATGCGATTTATTATTGTCGAAAACACTCGGGTAAGAAACTTTATAACCTTGATATCACTATAAAGAAGTATTATTAACGAAGCCTTCAGTAAGTCTCTCACCAATAATCCTAATGAAAACAAATGGTAGATTAAAAATGCTATTTCTTCTAAGTTGGATCAATTTTACAATGTTAATACGAAATGAAATGAAAAAAAATATAAATATTTATTCAGTATATGATCATGCAATGATTATTGTGTAACCTATAGTGATAAATAAATTATAAAAATTTTATGTATTAATACAATAATATAAATGAATAATTAATATTATTGATATAATGATTCATACTTATGCATTAAGTTTAATATTTTTATGTAATTATATATATAATATTAAAATATATTAATAAAATATATAAATAATATTGAAGTTATCACGTATTTTTTTCACTCTCCGTTCATTTAACAATTATTTCTCTAAAACTATCCGCTTATCAATGGATAGAGGTGATAGATCTTATAGAATATTAATTTCAGATGTTTTGGAATAATAGAAAATGTCCCAATAATATATAGGTATATATATATAGCCACCGTAATAAGAAACGTACCCTTCACAACTAAGAGTAAACTTATATATTAACCTTTCAGTCTATACTCATGAGTAAGAACCAAACTCAGCTAAATACTTATATGCAGATTATATTGGGTATGAGATATATTTGAATAATTACAGGTCAATTATCAGAGATCTGACCTAGTGTACATTCACTCTTATTAGATATATTAACTCAAAGAACTCTAAATTAAATTCGTTCATTTCTTTAATATCAATATTCGTATACTAATTACCAATAAATAACTAAATAATTAAAAATAGTATTCCTTTTAAAAGGAAATGAAATATTAAAAAAAATAAATAAATATGTAAATTTTGCGCTTTATTATGAGGTTTAATATTTTAGATATATATAGAAGACTAAACATTTAATATATACATATTAATATTATTGTTTTATCACATTTAGCATTATTAAACAGATAACACTAGTCTTTTAATAATAGAATAATTCTAATTGAAAGAATTTATTTTCTAATTAATTATAAAAAATACTTAAAAATAAAGGTATAATTTATATTATTATATGATATACTCAGAGTATATATTTTTTTTACAGAATTAAATGTATTAACTCAAGAAATATAAAATTAATATTTATAATAACTTTTGGTATTAATTAAAATAGAAGACATAATATTATTAATATATAAGCATATAATAATATTAATTTATATTATATATTACATTAATCATATATATATTAATATAATGTATATAGATATATATATATAAATATATATATTTATATATAGGGAGAGATATAATATTAAGAACGGAAGAAAAAGAGAGAAAGGTGGACAGTAGAGTGTAGAAGATAGATTGAGGAGAGAATATAGATGGTCATATAGATGAGATAGAGATAGAGACGAAGAGAGGAGAGGAGAGAGAAGAGAGAGGTGAGAAGATGTGAGAAGAAGAAGAGACGAGTATAAGAGAGAGAAAGTGAAGTGAAGGATGAGTACAGGACCCGTGACCACCAAAATCGTAAGTGATAGCACTCAGGGGTCATATAGATAAATTATAGTATAGAAGATATATATATATAAGATAGTATATATATTATATAATATAGGAATATATATAGATATATTAAGTAATAGTATATTATAATTATATAGATATATAAAATAAATATATAATAATAGAACTTATCTTATATATATATGATATATGAATAAATAATATATAGATATAGTAGATGGAGATAATATTATATATATATAAAAATAGATATATAATTATATATAGAAGAAGAGAAAGATATAGTTATATATATATATTATATATATATATTATATATATATATTATTATATATATATTATATATAGGCATATAATATATATTATAATAATTTATATATTAGTTGTATCATATAATAATATATATATATAATAAAATTATTATAATATAATATATATGAAATATAGAGATAGAGAGATAGAAGTACTGATAAAGGAAA
>JABUQX010126921.1:27500-40000 GCA_015478945.1 Trachelipus rathkii | reverse complement strand
CACACACACACTTACACTTATATACACACACACACACACACTTTTACACACATTCCACTATGACATTATTACCACACATTCACTATTGACAACTTACATTTACCATATACACTTACATACACTTATACACACGTTACAAAACACAACTGACAAACCCTTTGGTCGGTCCATGGGGCAATTTTTGGACCCACGGGTATTTTTTGTCCTTCCATTAGGGACTTAGCCCTTTTTTGATGTCTTAAACTTGTTTGACCATGATATTTCACCTTGACCCTGCCCATATACCATGGGTTCAATTTTGACCCACGCTAACTTGATGGTTTTGATGGTTCACAATCACCGTAAGAAGTATCTAGGGATGTTCTATTAGTTGTTCTGTGAGTATTCTATGAGTGCCAGGTGAGTGCCAGGTGAGTGCCAAGTGAGTGTCAATTGAAGTTGCCAATGAGTGCCAAGTAGTGCCAATGAGTGCCAAAGTGAGTGCCACATAGTTTGGCCAAGTGAGTGCCACATTAGTGCCAACTGAGTGCCACTTTTTTCAAGCCTTTTCTAGCCTCCCCTGAGCCTAGAATAGCCCTAATATGGGTGTCTACCCCTAGGTTATAAGGTATGAGGAATCGATTGGTGTATATTACAAGTTGCTAGGATGCTTCCTACTATGGGTTAGCCTTTTCTAGCCTTTTCTAGCCTATATACTATAATATATTACTGCACACAGGCATACACTATAACACTTATACAAACATTCACTATGACACTTATATACACACTATGACACTTATAAGCACTTACACTCTCCATAGACACTTACATTTAAAACCCTATTACACTTACACTCACACCCACACACACAGATACACTTACACTTACACTCTACACCCTCCGAATTTTTGATGCCTCAACTTTGATGCCTCAGCATTAATGCCTCAACTTTGATGCCTCAGCATTAATGCCTCAACTTTGATGCCTCAACTTTGAAGGTTCATCTTTGATGACTCATCTTTGATGACGTCATTTTTGATACCATCTATATTGATGATTCATCTTTGATGAAATCATTGATGGCTCATCTCTACCCTACATCAAAGAACATAGCTATATTGCATGTCTTCCCTAGTTCATTAGGCTTACCTCAGGGGCGCCGCATGCGCCCTTCGACGCGGAAGGCTGACAACCCCGCCACCGCAGGTGGCGGACCCGCCGCGTCCCCGCCGGCCCGCGTGCGCCCGCAGGCGCAATTTTTCCGCGTACCCGCCCGCCCGCTGGCGCCCGCAGGGCGCAATAATCCCCGCGCGAATGAAAAATATATATACCATAAGTCATTCATTTTTATTTTTCTTACTTAAACATTTTTATTAAAAACATTTTCGCGCGGAACCTAAAACTGTAACTCATTACAGACCTATTATTTAACACATATATTTATTTAACATTATTTTTTACTTAATACTTTTTTACTTAATACTTTTATTTTTATACATTTTTAAAAAATTGTATGTAAGAAGAAAAAATCCAGAGTGTCTGATATATAATCATTTTATTTTACTACAATTGTACGAAATATTTATTAAAAAATAAACTTTACATACCTTAAAGCAGGTAAATCAGTAAATCAAATAGAGGTGTTACCTAACAACAAAGGGATTAGTATGCTTTTGTTTTACTGTTTTACTGCTTTTAACTCATTTTTACTGCTTTAAAATATATGTTTTACTGCTTTTAAACTCCACATATTTATTAACATTACATACCTTAAAGCAGTAAATCAGTAAATCAATAGATGTGTTACCTAACACCAAGGGGGGATTAGTATGCTTTTGTTTTACTGCTTTACTGCTTTAACTTTCTGCTTTACTGCTTTAACTTTCTGCTTTACTGCTTTAACTCACATACATTACATTCCTTAAAGCAGTAAATCAGTAAATCAATAGAGGTGTTACCTAACACCTAAGGGATTAGTATGCTTTTGTTTTACTGCTTTACTGCTTTAACTTTCTGCTTTACTGCTTTAACTTTCTGCTTTACTGCTTTAACTTTCTGCTTTACTGTTTTAACTTTAAGCAGTAAATCAGTAAATCAATAGAGTTGTTCCTAACAACAAAGGGATTAGTATGCTTTTGTTACTGCTTACTGCTTTAACTCATATGCTTTTACTGCTTTAACTTTCTGCTTACTGCTTTAACTTTCTGCTTTACTGCTTTAACTTCTTTGTTTACTGCTTTAACTCATATGTTTTACTGCTTTAACTCATATATTTATTAACATTATGTTTTTTATTTTGTTTTAATACTTTTTATTTATTTTATTATTATTTTTATTATTTTATTATTATTTTTATTATTTTTATTATTTTATTATTTTTATTTTTATTATTATACTTAGTGTTATTTACTTCATGCCTATTGTTATTTAGAACACACATACACACACACACCCACAACACACACACACACACACACACACACACAAACACACTTACACTTATACACACATTCACTATGACACTTATACACACATTCACTATGACACTTACATTTACCCATAGACACTTACATTTACACTTATACACACACTTACACTTATACACACACACACCCATTCACTATGACACTTATACACACATTCACTATTGACACTTAACATTTTACCATAGACACTTTACATTTACCACTTATACACACCGCGGTCACCACACACACACCACACCACCGACACACCACACAGATTTACTTACACTCAACACATATTTACTTACACACGCAGAATTTACTTACACGACCTATAACGTTATAAAATTTTAAATTAAAACATTTATGTTTTTAATTAAACACGTACATTTATATTACATACATATATAATGGCTCAAAAGAATGAATAATTTTAATATATTCTCTTTAATAATACTATTACCAAAGACTATGATAATCTTGAATTATTTACAATTCATAAATAATTACAATGTCTATCTATTATTGTCTTTGTATACAGAGCAAGGATGGTGATTAATATAAGACATGTTAAATCACTCTTTTTGTTATTATTTAGGGAATTTTATAAACTTATATATCAAATTTTAAATAATAAAACTTTATCTAAATAATATTTACATGGAGCATAGATATTGAATTAGAAACATATATTTTACGGTTATCACGTCTCAGGATAAAAAGAATGATAATCAGTTAAAGAATCAGTAAATGGTCAGCCCCATGTCAACTGCTCGTGCCATTAGTATTGCGATGCAATGCGTGTACTGCATCTAATTAGTAGCATCCATAAGACGTCCTGGGCTGTCGGCTGGCGTGCATCACGTTATGGTTTCGCTTATTGAGCTTACTGCCTAACATTCATCTTTAAGCCATGTACATCAATATAAAAATAACAAATTAAGTTCTTCTCTGCTAAACATAACATGTATTTTATTAAAATCCTTTCTAAGTTCTTATTTTAAAATAACAATTATTCACTTACACTCTATTCCTATAACGCTCGATGGTTAACAATAAAAATATTTCAAAGTTTTTTAAATTATTCTTTTTTTTCTTTTAATTATTATTATTATTATTTTGATATCTATGTACATGACAATCCATCACGAGAAAACACAACCCGCACTCCTTACAGATACGAAACTGGACCCCTCTCTGTAAAATGTGTTGAAATAACTACTTTGGCCTAAAATTAGGATAATCCTTTTTGTATCCGGGCTATTTAGACCTAATTCCAGGTCAAAATATATTTCAAACTGACCTTTTCTGTAAAATGTGGTGCAATAATTACGTTAGGCCTAAATTTAGGCTTAAATTTAGGATAAGCCTTTTTGTATCCCAGGCTGATTTAAGCCTAATACCAGGTCAAAAGGTAATTCCAGTATGGACAAGAATCGAGAATCAATGTTATTATTATTTTATAAATATATTTCAAACTGAAACATGCTGGATCGGTAAGATCCTTTAAGCGGGTAAGAAGGAAATGTTTACCTTTCTTGTGAGTGGACGGAGTAATCATTATCTCTATATGACCTCGTATGTGATTTGTTCGGAATTAATTTTTTTTTTTTTTTTTTCTATCGTTTTTTTGGTTTTACGTATTCTGCATAAAGATGTTTTTTCATATCCTGAACCTTACCTGTGATTGGATGAAAGGTGTGTTTTATTATTTTTTAGACCCAAACTCATTTTTAAAATCATACTCGTTTTAGCTGTTAAGCGGTGCACAAGCTATCTGATTTGTATTAAAAGTGTTCTATTTTCACTAAGTGTATATCATGAATCACCTTAAAAGTATACCTCAAATCCAAGACATATCCATGGGAAATACAAGATCCCCGGGAAGTAGGTGTTTCATTCTTTATATAAAAGAAAAAAACCGAGGATTTGAATTTTTTCAAGTTGCTACCAATCACCCTGTTATTAATACCAGCGTATTTTCGTGAGTCCAGATGAATTACTTTGTATATGTAATCACACTGAAGAGTGGCTTACAGAATACTTTAAACCAAGCTCAGCTTTAAACTGGACCGAAACAGTACTAACCTGTGCGAAGAAACCAGCGATAAGCAACTTACTCTAGCATTTTATAAACATCAAAACATAATCAGTTTGGAAGTTAGATTATGGGAGAGAAATAATGAAGCAGCAGTATTTGAACCTACATCATTTGGATTCTACATTTCAGGCCTAGCGCAGATGAAATATATGTTAGAGGTACGTAAGCGAATGTTAATACAGATGAAGAAGACATTTGTGTTATCTAATTACGTAACCGTAATTCATTACATGTTATACCAAGAATACTACGCATTTAAGAAAACCCTGATTGATGATCCTACGCACATCATCGATCGCTTCCTAAGTTCTATAGACGTACAGAAATTCATTTATCTACTTAGAAAACAATGGCAAGAAAGTATTTATGCAGGTGACCCCGAATGTAAATATACTATGATATCTGAGCGGGAACTTTTTACGTATGTGTTAACTGAATGTATTAATGAGACACGAAACTATATCATCGATAATGATATAAATGATTGGCATATTTGCAAAGATTTAGAGAATTTTAATATAAAATAATCATAAACATTATGTGTAAAATGTATGTGGAAGTGTTATATATAATAATATTCCTGTATTATATTTAATGTGAAGCTTATATATAAAATCATTGTAAATATATTTAACACTCTTGTATATATTTAATTTTAGCTTTATAATATAATATATATAATATTATATATATATATATATATATATATATATATATATATATATTTATATATATATATATATATATATGTATCTGGTGTAGTTTAAGTGTATGTAGATAATGATTAATAAATTTCTAATTATATAGTAAAGTTTTATTATCCTTATTTTTTACTTTCTTAAATAAATATTATACATTGTATGTTAAGAGTTTAATAAACCGAGTCCCAGGTTCAGGAAGTTGAAAAAACATGTGTTTTTACATAGTAAACCAAAAAAGCGATAAAAATATTTTTCTCGAACAAATCACTACGAGGTCATATAGAGATAAAGATTACTCCGACCAATCACAAAGAAAGGTAAACATTTCCTTCTTACCTGCTTAAAAGGATCTTACCGATCCAGCATGTTTCAATTTGAAATATATTTATAAAATAATAATAACATTGATTCTCGATTCTTGTCTATACTGGAATTACCTTTTGACCTGGTTATTAGGTTAAATCAAGCCTGGGATACAAAAAAGGCTTATCCTAATGTTAAGCTTAGATTGTGAGCTAACGTAGATATTGCAGCATATTTTTCAGTAAAATATCAGTTTGAAATATTTTTTGACCTGGGAATTAGGCCTAAATTGCCCCGGGATACAAAAAGGATTATCTAAATATTTAGGCCTTAAAGTAGTATTTTCAACACATTTTACAGAGAGAGGTCAGTTTCATATCTGTAAGGAGTGCGGGTTTTTGTGTTTTTCTCGTGATGGATTGTCAATGTACATGATAATTATAATAATTAATAATAAAGAATAATAATCCGAATTATTTAAAAAAACTTTGAAATATTTTTAGTTAACATCGAGCGAATAATATAAATGTAAGTGAATAATTGTTATTTTTAAATAAGAACTTAGAAAGATTTTAATAAAATACATGTTATGTTAGCAAGAGAAGAACTTATTTTGTTATTTTCTTATTACATGGCTAAAGATGATTTAAAGCAGTAAGTCAAAAGAACATAACGTGGCATAGCTTGTGTAGAGGGGTGCTAGGGGTTGACCTTTACTGATTTACTGATTTTATTGCTTTAAGGTACGTTAAAATATATTGTTTTTAATAAAATTTCATAAAATTTTAGTAAAAGTTATTTTAAACTTGACAGTTATAAAATTTATAAACAAAAAGTATTAACAGTTAATAATAAATTCTTTGTTCAAAGATAATGATTGATTTATTATAGAAGTTTTAAGAAAATTTGAAATAATTTTAGTTATATTGAATGAGTAATATAAATGTACCTGTTTAATTAAAACATAAAATTTGTTTTAATAAATTATACGTTATATGGTAAGTAAATCTGCGTGTGTAAGTAAATCTGTGTGTGATGTAAGTAAATCTGTGTGTGTGTGTGTGGTGTGATGTGTGGTGTGTGTGTGTGGTGTGGACCGGCGTGGTATAAGTGTAAATGTAAGCGTCTTATGGGTAAATGTAAGTGTCATAGTGAATTGTGTGTATAAGTGTTCATAGCGGGAATGTGTGTGTGTGTTAAGTGTAAGTGTGGTATAAGTGTAATGTAAAGTGGTCTATGGGGTTAAATGTAAGTGTTCATAGTAATGTGTGTATAAGGGTCATTAGTGAATGTGTTGGATAAGTTGTAAGTGTGTGTGTGGTGTGTGTGTGTGTGTGTGTGTGTGTAGTGTGTGTGTGTGTGTGTGTGGTGTGTGTGGTGTGTGTGTGTGTGTGTGGTTGTGTGTGTGTGTGTGTATTAGGCATGAAGTAAATACACTAAGTATAATAATAAAAATAAAAATTAATAAAATAAATAAAATAATAAAATTAATAATAAAATTAAATAAAATAATATAAAAATAAATAAAAGTATTAAAACAAAATAAAAAACATAATGTTAATAAATATATGAGTTAAAGCAGTAAAACATATGTTTAAAGCATTTAAAGCAGAAAGTTAAGCAGTAAACAGAAAGTTAAAGCAGGAAAGCAGAAAGTTAAAGCAGTAAAGCAGAAAGTTAAAGCAGTAAAGCAGTAAAACAAAAGCGTACTAATCCCCTTGTTGCTATGTAACACCTTTTGAATTTACTGATTTACTGCTTTTAAGGTATGTAATGTATATGAGTTAAAGCAGTAAAGCAGAATTGTTAAAGCAGTAAAGCAGAAGGTTAAAGCGCAGTAAAGCAGTAAAACAAAGCATACTATTCCCTTAGGTGTTAGGTACACCTCTAATTGAGTTACTGATTACTGCTTTAAGTATGTAATATATGTGAGGTTAAACCAGTAAGCAGAAAGTTAAAGCAGTAAAACAGTAATTAAAAGCAGTAAAGCAGTAAACAAAAAGCATCTTAATCCCCTTTGTGATTAGGTAACACATCTATTTGATTTACTGAATTTACTGCTTTTAAGGTATTGTAATGTTATAAAATATGTGAGTTAAAGGCAGTAAACATTATTGAGTTAAAGCATATCCGGAGATTTGGTTTATTTCCTTCAAGGGAATTTAAACTTTAGGATAAATAAACAAACTGCTTTTTCTACAAAAACAAAATTTTCTTTTTCAAAATTAAATGTTTTTCAAGAAACTTTACCAGTGAAATGGTATTTTCTATAAATAAAATTAAAAATGTTCAGTAAGAAATAAAATGAACGATTCATAATATAGGAAACGGTATATTTGAAAATACAAAAATGATGTAATGAAAGTTTACAACGGCGTATCATAAAGAAAATATTTTCGCGACCGCGTAGTAATATTACGCCGGCGGGTTCATGCGTCGGTTCCGCACCGGGGCGCGCTTGCGGGCGCTCTTGCGTTGGGCTTCACGTGATCTACTATAAATCTAGTGAATTAATTATTATCTATTCTAGTGAAATTAATAATTATTCCTCAATGTAAGTATTTATTATAATATGATATACACTTAGTAAAAAATAAAACACTTTTAATAAAAATCAGATAACTTGTGCACCGCTTAACAGCTAAAATGACTATGATTTTAAAATGAGTTGGGGTCTAAAAGATAATAAAACACACCTGCTCAAATACAAGTTTAAAGAACAAAGTTAATTTTCAAAAGACGATAAAATAATTCTCGACCAATCACATACGAGGTCATATAGAGATAAGGATTACTCCGACCAATCACAAGTAAGGAAAACATTTCCTTCTTACCTGCTTAAAGGATCTTACCGATCCAGCATGTTTCAGTTTGAAATATATTTATAAAAATAATAATAATAACAATGATTCTTGTCTATACTGGAATTACCTTTTGACCTGGTATTAGGCTTAAATCAGCATGGGTTACAAAAAGGCTTATCCTAAATTTAGGCCTAAATTTAGGCCTAACGTAGTTATTGCACCACATTTTACAGAAAAAGGTCAGTTTGAAATATATTTTGACCTGGAATTAGGCCTAAATCGCCCCGGGCTACAAAAAGGATTATCCTACAACACATTTTACAGAGAGAGGTCAGTTTCGTATCTGTAAGGAGTGCGGGTTGTTGTGTTTTCTCGTGATGGATTGTCAATGTTCATAGATAATAATAATAATAATAATAAAGAAAACCCGAATTATTTAAAAAACTTTGAAATATTTTTAGTTAACATCGAACGAATAATATAAATGTAAGTGAATAATTGTTATTTTTAAATAAAAACTTAGAATGATTTTAATAAAATACATGTTATGTTAGCAGAGAAGAACTTATTTTGTTATTTTTATACTTATTACATGGCTAAAGATGATGTAAAGCAGTAAGTCAATAGAACAAAACGTGGCATAGCTTGGTGTAGAGGGGTGCTAGGGGCTGACCTTACTGATTTACTGATTTATTGCTTTAAGGTACGTAAAATATATGTTTTTAATAAAATTTCATAAAATTTTAGTAAAAGTTATTTTAAAACTTGATAGTTATAAAATTTATAAACAAAAAGTATTAACAGTTAATAATAATTTCTTTGTTCAAAGATAATGATTGATTTATTATAGAAGTTTTAAGAAACTTTGAAATAATTTTAGTTATATTTGAATGAGTAATATAAATGTACGTGTTTAATTAAAACATAAAATGTTTTAATAAATTATACGTTATATGTGTAAGTGAGTGTGTGTGTGTGTGTGTAAGTAAATCTGTGTGTGAGTGTAAGTAAATCTGTGTGAGTGTAAGTAAATCTGTGGGTGAGTGTAAGTAAATCTGTGGGAGTGTAAGTAAATCTGCGTGTGTAAGTAAATCTGTGTGTGAGTGTAAGTAAATCTGTGTGTGTGTGTTTTTTTTTTTTTTTTTTTTTGCTGTGGTGTGTGTGTGTGTGTGTGTATAAGTGTAAATGTAAGTGTCTATGGGTAAATGTAAGTGTCATAGTGAATGTGTGTATAAGTGTCATAGTGAATGTGTGTATAAGTGTCATAGTGAATGTGTGTATAAGTGTCATAGTGAATGTGTGTATAAGTGTCATAGTGAATGTGTGTATAAGTGTCATAGTGAATGTGTGTTCTAAATAATAATAACAATAGGCATGAAGTAAATAACACTAAGTATAATAATAAAAATAAAAAATAAAATAATAAAAATAATAAAAATAATAAAAATAATAATAAAAATAAATAAAAATAATAATAAAATAAATAAAAAGTATTAAAACAAAATAAAAAACATAATGTTAATAAATATATGAGTTAAAACAGTAAAACATATGAGTTAAAGCAGTAAAGCAGAAAGTTAAAGCAGTAAAGCAGAAAGTTAAAGCAGTAAAGCAGAAAGTTAAAGCAGTAAAGCAGTAAAACAAAAGCATACTAATCCCTTAGGTGTTAGGTAACACGTCTATTGATTTACTGATTTACTGCTTTAAGGTATGTAATGTATATGAGTTAAAGCAGTAAAGCAGAAAGTTAAAGCAGTAAAGCAGAAAGTTAAAGCAGTAAAGCAGTAAAACAAAAGCATACTAATCCCTTAGGTGTTAGGTAACACCTCTATTAATTTACTGATTTACTGCTTTAAGGTATGTAATGTATATGAGTTAAAGCAGTAAAGCAGAAAGTTAAAGCAGTAAAGCAGAAAGTTAAAGCAGTAAAACAAAAGCATACTAATCCCTTAGGTGTTAGGTAACACATCTATTGATTTACTGATTTACTGCTTTAAGGTATGTAATGTATATGAGTTAAAGCAGTAAAGCAGTGAGTTAAAGCAGTAAAACATGAGTTAAAGCAGTAAAGCAGAGAGTTAAAGCAGTTAAAGCAGTAAAACACAAGCATACCTAATCCCTTTAGGTGTTAGGTATAAAACAACCCTACTTGATTTACTGATTTACTGCTGTAAGGTATGTAATGTTAATGTTTTGTAATAAAATTTTTTCGTACAGTTGTAGTAAAATAAAATGTTTATATATCAGACACTCTGGATTTTTTCTTCTTACATACAATTTTTAAAAATTTATAAATTAAAAAGTATTAAGTAAATATAAAAGATGTCTGTAATGAGTTACAGTTTTTAGGTTCGCAGAAAATGTTTTTAATAAAAATGTTTAAGTATGAAATAAAATGAATGACTCATAGTATTTTTGAAAAGAAATTCTTTAGAAATGTTTAAGTATGAAATGGCATACTATAGTATATTATTTTTTCATTCGCCGGAATATTGCGCCTGCCGGGCGCCACGCGGCGGGCCGGCGAACGCGGAAATATTGCGCCTGCGGGCGCACGCGGCGCGGAACGCGGGAACGCGTCGGGCGGGAACGCGGCGGGTCGCACCTGCGGGTTGCGGAGCTGGCATCCTTTGCGGGGAGGGCGCACGCTGAGCCCTGGTGTGGTTAGCTTATGAACTAGGGGTTGAAGAATTAAATATTAGCTATGTTCTTGTGAGTAGGGTAGAGAGATGAGCCCATCAAGATTGATTTCATCAAAGATTGATCATCAATATAGAATGGTATCATAGATGCCGCCATCAAAGATGAGTCTCGAAAAGATTGAACCTTCAAAGTTGAGGCATCAATGCTGAGGCATTAATGCTGAGGCATCCAAAGTTGAGGATCAAATATCGATTTGTGTGAGTGTAGTGTTAAGTTATCTTAGATGTGTGTGGGTGGGAGTGTTAAGTGTGTATAAGTGTCATAGTGTGTATAGGGTCATAGTGAATGTGTGTATAAGTGTCATAGTGTGTATAAGTGTTAGAAAAAGACTAACTCATAGTAGGAAGCATCCTAGCAACTTGTAATATACACCAATCGATTCCTCATACCGTATAACCTAGGGGTAGATACCCATAATTGGGCTATTCTAGGCTCAGGGGAGGCTAGAAAAGGCTTGAAAAAAGTGTCACTTCAGTTTGACACTATGTGGCCACTATGTTGGCACTCCTTGGCACTCTTGGCACTCACTTGGCACTTCATTGGCACTCTTGGGCACTCACTGGCACTCACCTTTGGCACTCAACCTGGCCACTCATTCTAATACTCATAGAACACTAATAGAACATCCCTAGGTACTTCTTACGGTGATTGGGAACCATCAAAGCCATCAAGTTAGCGTGGGTCAAAATTGACCCATGGTATATGGCAAGGTCAAGGGCGAAATATTCATGGTCAAACAAGGTTAAGACATAAAAAAAGGGCTAAAAGTCCCTAAAGGAAGGACAAAAAAATTACCGTGGGTCAAAATTGACCCATGGAAGACCAAAGGGTTAGGCGAAGTGTGTTTGTACGTGTGAATAAGTGTAAATGTAAGTGCAAGTATCTATGGTGAGTGGTAAGTTGTCTAGTGAATGTTGATGTAATAAGTGCTCCATAGTGAATGTGTGTAGAAGTGTGTTCGTGTGTGTGTGTGTGTGTGTGTGTGTGTGTGTTGTGTGTGTGTTGTGTGTGTGTGTTGTGTTCAAGTTAGGGATAGAATCCCATACATGCGTTTCAAGTTAGAACGAAATAGTGACGTGGGGCACGAGTGAGCCAGAAAATTGGCGTGGGCAAAAATACCCCATGGTATATTGGGCAAGGTAAAAGCCGTAATATCATGGTCAAACAAGGTTAAGACATCAAAAAAGGGCTAAGCCCCTAAAGGAAGGACAATAAATTACCGTGGGTCAAAATTGACCCATGAAGGACAAAAAATTAACGTGGGTCAAAATTGACCCATGGTATCTGTCAAACTTTGGAGCAAAGGGGAAGGACAAAAAAGGTTAAGACATCAAAAAATAGGGCTAAAAGCCCCTAAATGAAGATTCAAAAAATTACCGTGGGCAAAAAATTGACCCATGAGTCGAAAAAATTAGGGGGGCGTAAATAGAGGGGCAATACG
>JABUQX010126921.1:5000-20000 GCA_015478945.1 Trachelipus rathkii | reverse complement strand
ATATAAATGAATATAAATAGTTTACAATTCAAATTTCAAAATATTAAATTTAACTGATATGGGGGGCTGGTGTGGGCCGATGTGACTATGGTTAGAGTTCTATAGATGAACCCATATTTCATAGTTCTATATGCATATGTTTCATTCATCAGTATCGTTTATATGCAAGATATGTATAATATGTGTAAGAAAAATATTTACATATAAATATATATAATAATATAATTGAAAGTAGAAACTATCAATATTAATAATAGAAACGATAGCAATAAGCAATAAAAACGATTATAATAATAATATCAATAGCAAATATAATAATAATAATATGGTTAATAATAATAATAATAATAATAATAATAATAATAATAATAATAATAATAATAATAATAATAATAATAATAATAATAATAATAATAATAATAATAATAATGATAATAATAATAATAATAATAATAATAATAATAATAATAATAATAATAATAATAATAATAATAATCCATTATAATATTTAATGGGATTAATTCCAATAATAATATTAATTCATTTATTAATAAAAATATTTATAATATAATAATAATAATACCCACCCACACACCATACTATTAATAATAATAATAATAATAATAATAATAATAATAATAATAATAATAATAATAATAATAATAATAATAATAATAATAATAATAATAATAATAATAATATCCTTCTCTCTTTGGCCTTCCCTCTGCTTTCCTATCCAGTCGTTCTATATCAGCTATTATAGACGGTCACCGTTCATCTTTTAAATCTACTAATGGTGGTGTTCCTCAAGGTTCTGTCCTATCCTTAACTCCTCTTTCTACTTTTCATTAATGACCATCTTTCTATCACTTCGTCTCCTTTCGATCCTGTGCCATGACTCCACCCTTCATTACTCCTTCCAATTTGGGAGTCGACCCACTCAACAGCAATTAACGCATGCCAGGATGGTGGCCTTGGAGCAGCTGACCTCTGATCTTTCTCGTATCTGTAATTGGGGCAAAGAAAACATGGTAGTTTTCAATGCCTCAGAAACACAGTTTCATCATCTATCTACTTAACATAATCTTCAACACAACTATAATATCTTCTTCGAAAGCACAAAACTCGAACCTTCCTCTCTTCTTAATATTCTTGACTTTTCCTTTTCTCGTAACCTTAATTGTAAGGATCACGTTACTTCTCTTTCTAAGCATGTTTCAAACAGGTTTTGGGTGTTCTGGGGTTTCTTCGGAAATTCTTCTCACCTCCCCATTTGTTTGTTCTGTATATGGACGTTTTTCTCCCTATTATGAAGTATGAATCACACATCTTGGTTCCACACACACACAACACACACAACACACACACACACACACACCTACTGACAGACACACACACCTACATACACACACACACACTGTTCTCCTTGATAAGGTGCAGTCTAGGGCTTTTTTACTCATTAACTCCCTACTCGCTAGCTCACTAAAATCCTTCTTTCAAGTCGTCCAACTGTTGCCCCACCCTCCCTAAACTATCGCTATCACAATGGACTCTGTTCTTCTGAACTGCTAGTCTACCTCCTCTCTTTGTGGGAGCTCGTGCGATTCGACTTCTTCCATACAGTCTCATCCTTTCTCTGTCCAACTATCTAACCCAAATTTAATCGCTATGCTCATTCTTTCATGTTCTCCACCGGTAAAGTCTGGAATCGTGTATCGAGGCTTGTCGGCATTTGTTTTGGCCTTGATTTTGGTTCTCCCAACTCCGGTGGATATTGGTAGTCCCCCGGCCTTTGCCTACCGGATATATATATATATATATATATATATATATATATATATATATATATATATATATATATATATATATATATATAGTATATATATATATATATATATATATATATATATATAACTCCCTCGAGCACCTGCCATTGTAATACCTATAGAAAAGAGATAGTGCGTCAATGTCATGTCTCAGAGAAAGAGGATCAAGAGAGTTTGAAATTAGGAGATAGTTTATTAGCCTTTTAGCCTTAGACTCAACCCTATCCACCCCAAATGTGAGAACAGTAATCCATACAAGGGCGGATAAGATCCTTATATAACTGGAGTAACTGATCAGATGAAAAAATTCCCTCAATCTGAACAGAATCCCCAGCTTCTTTGAGGCCACCTTAGCAAGGGCTGTGATATGAGGTTTTCAAGACAATATGTTGTTTATGTTTAGTCCAAGAATGTTTATGTTGTTCACAGGTGAAATGTTAGAACCGTCGAAGAAGATAGGAGAGTTGGGAGGTGTTTTTGAGAGGGAGATATGAAGAAGTTGAGTTTTTAAAGAGTTGAATTACATAAATTTGCGGTGATCCATCGAGAAATCCCATCCAAATCAGTAAGAATTGAATTGGAAAGCTGAAGGCGAGAGGCAACTCTAGATGCAAAAGATGGAACAGATATGAAATGAGTGGAAGAATAGAGAGGTGAGACATCTGCCTAAGAATGAGCAGAGTTAGAAATACAGCTAAGATCGTTGATGAAATATAAGAATAAAGTTGGATATGGAACAACACCTTCAGGAAAGCCCCAATTAATAGAAAAGGAGGAAGAGGTCGTTCCATCAACTAAAGCTGAAATGAAACGACCCGAAAGAAAATTAGACATGAGTAAGCAAAGAGAAGGAGGAAACCCAAAGGATGGGAGCTTAGATAATAGCAACGCGTGCCATACTCGGTTAAAAGCCTTCGATATGTCAAGCGCCACAACACAAGACTCCCCATAGTCCCTGAGTGCAGAAGACCATAAATTAATGAGGTTGGAAAGTATGTCATGCCTTACTAATGATCTGAAAGAAGGGAATGAGGTACCAGATAAACCAGGAAGTGAGAGTTAAGGAGAACTTAAAAGATTTTAGACAGAATACAAATTAGGGATATAGAATGATATTAATTAGAGGGATCAGAGTGGCCACCATTTTTAGAGATCTGTTGAACATATGCGGGCTTCCAGCAATTATGAAAATTATTAGTACTAAAACGGATGGAGAGTAGAGTTGAGCGAGGACAGGCGCCAGCTCAGAAGCACTCTCAAAACATGGTGAGGAATGCCATCTGGGCTATTTTTGCCTCTTGATATTCATAAGTGAACTGAGGATCCTTGCACCGATCATGAGTACTGACAGGCTGAGACACGGGAGAGGAAAAGGAGTAGGAGAAGGGGTGCCGGAATCGTCCAGGGTGTATTAGATGAGAAAAGGAGGCCAAAGAGATTAGTCTTTTTAGATAGTTTTAGGAACATAGCCATCAAAACTAATAAGAGGAGGAGGAAAGGGATATATATATATAGCAGCAGGTAGTAATAGTATATATATATATTATATATTATATATATATATATATATATATATATATATATATATATATATATATATATATATATATATATATATATATATATATATATATATATATACGGTATATATATATATATATATATATATATATATATATATATATATATATATATATATATATATATATATATATATATATATATTATATATATATAGAAGTTAGAGATGTTTATGGCAAGGGGCCATAAAAAAAATTTCAGTAGAAGAACCAAGAAGATCAGCACACTTCCTTTTAGTGAAAGCACACTTAGCCTGTATATTAATAACTCTACAACGATTCCTGGCAGAATGAAAATTAGTAAGAGTGATAGGAGAACGAGAGTTCTTCCATGCCTGATAGGCCGATACTCATTGTCTCTCTCCTGAATGTCATGAGAACAAGAGCCATCGAACCATGGATTTTGGGGGAAAATAATTTAGTTGAAGAAGGAATGAATCTACTCATCCCTTTGATAATCACGGCTCCAACCTTTTTAACGGACGCCGAGTCGTCCTACAAACCAAAACAGGATTCATTCCAATGGTAGTTAGCAAAGAAGGGTCGCAAAGACCTCCAATTAGCCCGATTAAAGTGCCATAAAGTTCATTTAGGACAGGGTGGAACTTCTGGTGATAAATTGTTATACTTAAGACCTAAAAGATTGTGGTCAGATTTACCAGTAGGAGTGAAACAGGTAATTATAACGAGAAGGAGTAATGGTGAAGTATAAGTCAGGATTGTTTAAGGATTAGTTGGGGCGATTTGGAATATGTGCAAGTTCCCTAATAAACCATTCCATATCGTTAAGATTACTGAATGATTTACCCTCCTTTCCACCTATGTCAGTATGAGATGAACCCAACCACTCAGTGTGGTGTACGTTGAAATCAAAATATATTACCTCAGCATTTGAATGAGATGCAACGGTCTCGTGCGTGGTTGTAAGATATTCAAAGAGAACAGTAAATTTTTTTTTCCATTAGGGGAGCAGTAGCAGGAACACAAGATAATGGTAGTAGTAATAAGATAGATTTTAAGCCATAGAATATCGAAATTAAAAGATTCAAGGTATTCGAAACGTGTTACACGAGTGCTTATGTTTATATAGGTTCAGACCACACCATTCAGTCGGAAATTAAAAAATAAGTTATAGTTAGAGATATTAAGGTTACTAGAGAAGGAAATCTCAGACATCTGTAAAATATTAGGATGAGAGGTAGAAAAGTGGTATATATATATATATATATATATATATATAAGTATATACTATATATATGAAGATAGTTATATATTATATATATATATATATATTATATATTATATATATATATATATATATATATATATATATATATAAATATAAAAATAATAATAATAATAATAATAATAATAATAATAATAATAATAATAATAATAATAATAATAATAATAATAATAATAATAAAAAATAAAAATCTTACACACACACACACTAATAATAATATACACACACACACATACATAATAATAATAACAATAAAAAGTAAACCTCTTAGAAACAAACAATAAATGCCTTGAAATGAATATAAAATTCTATAAAATTCTATAATTGGACATTGTCTTGAACCACTCTCATGACCAAACATAAATACGAGCTAATAAACCCATTTTAATTAAAAAAAAAAAATAATTATGAAATATGAATTATTTATATTAGTTAACGTATACAACTGAAAATCTGGATATAAAAAGAAAACGTGCTTCAAACATATTTTTATTATGAAATACGAAATTTGTTTATAATATCAATTACTTGACGATAATTTTTTTACTCTATAATTCTAAAGTTGAAAGCCTTTAAATACGTTTATAGTTAATTTGTACATAAAGATTATAGATTAGAGGTGACCATAAAGAAACTTAATTTATATTTTCAAAATAACACCTGCAAACCTAATTACAGTTGCCGATAAAAAATAAACGAACTTAAGGATACCTTAAATATAAAGGAATTATTATTATTATTATTATTATTATTATTATTATTAATATTATTATTATTATTATTATTATTATTATTATTATTATTATTATTATTATTATTATTATTATTATTATTATTATTATTATTATTATTACATTATTATTAATATTAATATTTTTATTATTTTTATTTATATATATATATATATATATATATATATATATATATATATATATATATATATATATACATAAAAAGAGAGAGAGGTGTATATATATATATATATATATATATATATATATATATATATATATATATATATTTTTTTTTTTTTTTACAGTTAACACCACCACTCACGGGCAAAGCCCTAATCTAGGAGGGGGTGTGCTCAATTTTTGTCTGAGCAAGACGGAGCCAAGAAGAGAGTAACACACACTCAGACGTCCGACCAGTGACGAACCTGGGTCTTTCGCTTAGTTGGGCGAGTGCTCTAACAGCTGAGCTACCGGACGCCATTTTGGTGCTTGATCCATTCCTTCTTGACTTATACGAGCCGACTCCACCGAATGATCATTCTTCTTATCTTCTTATAATAACTAAATCCAAAATGATGTTGGTCCATTTATTAATTTAATTAACTTTTGTATATCAAAAAGAATCAAGATTAAAATTTTGGTGCTCCTCCGTTATATTAAAATAGATTTTAATTTTTTAATTTTGTTTAAATTTTATAAAATTTTGTAATTACTATTTCTAAAAAGTTTCTTCATAGTCTGAACAAATGTTCTCTCAGGAACCATCTCCTTCACCAGCACTCAAACTTCAAATCCCTCGTTGCAACCTCTTGTGTTTCTTGGTTCTTCTCTTATTCCTTTCTTCTAAATCTTCTCTTTTCTTTTCCACTCTCTTTTTAATGCGTCCGTTCTCCACCGCAGTCGGCTCATATATATATATATATATATATATATATATATATATATATATATATATATATATATATATATATATATATATATATATATATATATATATATATATATATATATATATATATATATATATATATATATATATATATGTTCCTGTATAGCTTACAGTACATGAGCGCAAGAAGAAACCATTTAAGCACTGGAGTGTCATGGATGTACCGTACACCCCAAATGCCCATTGGGACGTAATTCCTTTCTTATTGCTTCAATAGCGCTACCTCTCTCTCTCTCTCTCTCTCTCTCCCTCTCTCTCTGCCCACATATATATATATATATATATATATATATATATATATATATATATATATATATATATATATATATCTATATTTATATATACCAGTATATATATATATATATATATATATATATATATATATATATATATTATAGTTATATATATATATATATATATATGAAACTATATCTTTTATTATTATTAGAATGAAAACAGCCGCATCCGCAGATATGCAACATTAACATCCGCACTGCAGCATCCCGATGTGAAAATTAGATTTTCGCACCAGTTACAGCGTTCGCGGATATGCCAAAAATTTGATATCCATGGTCACTATCATATATATACATATATATATATATATGAGATAATATTGAAGCTAGCAGCAGTTATATATATATAGAGTATATATATATATAAAAAAATATATATGTATATATATATATATATATATATATATATATATATATATATATAAAAGTTACTTAACGGAGACAATTTAATACTACAAATTGTTAAATGTATTGTATATGAAACGAAAGTTTAAATAAAAAAAAGCATTTTAAGGTGCGAAAATTGAAATTAAAATGGAAATTAAAATTTATTTTGTCAATTTTGAAACGGACTACTTTGTCATTATAAAATGAATAATTATTCTGTTTTAATTTGTCAAGGGAAAAGAAAATAAAAAGAAAATGATTTTTTAAGGGTAACTAAACCTTTTTTATACGAAATTAAATTTTTTTCCTAGGGGTGACCTGACCTGACCTGACCTGACCTAACCTAACGTAACCTAACAACCTCATTTCACCCCGTGGTTAGTGTGAGTGTTTTATATATATATATATATATATATATATATATATATATATATATATATATATATATATATATATATATATATATATATATATATATATATATATATATATATATATATATATATATATATATATGTTTGTGTGTGTGTATGTGTTTGAGTGTGTATTTTTTTTTTTGTGTAAGTTATATGCCTTTACGTAGGAATTATCGTGACATTTATTTAACAAACTGGATATTTAATAATAATAATAATAATAATAATAATAATAATAATAATAATAATAATAATAATAATAATAATAATAATAATAATGATAATAATAATAATAATAATAATAATAATAATAATAATAATAATAATAATAAATAATAATAAAAATAATAATAATATTAATAATATTAATAATAATAATAATACAATAATAATAATAATAATAATGATAATAATAATAATAATAATAATAATAATAATAATAATAATAATAATAATAATAATAATAATAATAATAATAATAATAATAATAATAATAATAATAATAATAATAATAATAATAATATTAATTTTATTTATGGCCCTTTTCTGTCTGGACGACACAATTAATTTTTTTTTGTTTCAATTTTTTTATTTTAAATTTTAACTTAATGATTTAAATAATTTTACCATGGGAATAAATATGCAACTTACTCCTATAATAATAATAAAAATAAATAAAAGCATATGTATATAGAAATAAATACATATTTACATAAAAGTTATCCTTAAAAATGCTCACAAAATACATTTTCTATAACAAAAGAGAAAATATATATTTTAAGGATAACTTTAATAATTCAAATTTTATTTAAATAATTATATTTCGTTAAACACTCATGGGGTCGGGATACGAGGGTGCAGCCCCTATACGCAAACCACTTCTGCTATGCATTAAAAAAATAAAAAAAATACATTAAAAATAATTTTCAGAATAAAACCATTTTAGCTCTAGATTCATATTCATTATTTTTTTGATACCTGTAATAATTTTACCCCTTACTGCCAACGTTAAATTGTTATTTAGATCATTTCCTACAAAAATAAAAGTAAAAAGAATCATTTGCACAAAAATAACTATGTAATAGTCCGTTTTAGGGTAACCCTATCAGATATCGATTATTTTTTCCGATAATCGTAAGTTATCGGATATCGTTGTTACCCATATATATAACTATAGTTTGTTCGAAAGAGTGACATTGGCTTCGGCTAAATTTACATAAAATATTTAAAAAAAATGAAATATATGTTTATAATTACGTATATATTAACTTAAATGTGTTATTTAAAATAAACTTTATTTAAAAATTTGAACTGTGCTACATTTGCATAAATTTTGCTTAAATTTTTTTTAATATATATATATATATATATATATCAGAGCTGGGCGCGCCTATAATTTTTTTGAGTGCGCCTGTGCCTATGCGCCTATGCCGCCGGACCTAGTGCGCTTAGCGCCTATGCGCCTATATTTTTGGTCACATCAATGCGCCTAGCGCCTATGCGCCTATGCGCCTTTGCGCCTTCGACTTTTCGCCGGCTGGTGGATGTTCGCTAAATTTATTTGCAAAGTAAACTTTAGTGCGATAATAAAAGCATGCTTTTATAAGGAAGAAAAACACATTTATTAATATTTGTAATTAAAACACCGTAAACTAATATCTACACGTCCTCTTCCACCTCCATGTCTTTGTGGTCCATGTTTTCCCCCAGGAGGTTCAGCACGAGCGCTGAAGAAGTTGAAAATTTTCAGAGCCATATTTGCCAATTTATTTGTAGTTAAGAACTACTGAACTAGTTATATATATTACAAATAACAAATATATATATATATATATATATATATATATATATATATATATATATATATATATATATATATATATATATATATATATATATATATATATATATATATATATATAGTCGGTGCTGTGTGGGGCAGGGGTTGGTGCGGTGCTACGCTGGGCTGAGAGGGGCAGGGCTAACGCTAACGAAGAATAATAAAAATAAAGAAATAAACATAAAATGAAAATAAATAATAATAATAATAATAATAATAATAATAATAATAATAATAATAATAATAATAATAATAATCACACACACATTGGCACATAATAATAACAGCGTTAGTCAGTTCGGTCAATCGAACACCCGTTCGATTGGCCCAATTTCGCGTTAGGCCCATCTTCGCTCGGAATTGGAAGCCGCAAAAACGGCGTAACCCGCTTATTTCACCCTTGCTCTCGGGGGGAGATACCCCCTAGAATCAACCTAGCGACTTGAAAACTCACCGGTAATCAGTTTAACATACCAATAGAACATATACAAAGTTTCATTACGATATCTCAAACCGTCTTCGAGAAATCGGCAGGCGACGCCGTTATCCCATAACTATTTTATTTATATATATATATATATATATATATAGCATATATATAAGAAGAGTCAAATATATATATATATATATATAAATATATATATATATATATATATATATATATATATATATATATATATATATATATATATATATATATATATATATATATATATATATATATATATGGCCAGTCTGTAGATTATCTGAATATATATTTTAAAATCTATTAATTCTACAGTAAAAAGGAATACATTTTCGGAATCAGCGTAAAACGTTAGCCCTGAAACGTATAATTAATGTAATAAATGAGTAATAAATAACAATTAATATGTTCGTGTAAAATGATAAATTCTATCAAAAAATCTGCAATCTCTAAAAACAGTTCATTATAACGGGGTCATAAATTTGTAACGGGGTCTGTAACGGGGTTTGAATAGCAAAATCTCTTTCTCTTGACAACATTAAATTATATATATATATATATATATATATATATATATATATATATATATATATATATATATATATATATATATATATATATATATATATATATATATATATATATATATATATATATATATATATATATATATGGCACACTAGGGGGCTCGAGCCGACGGGAGGGGGGGATGTTTTCCATACCCCGTAGGGGAGGGGCGGAGGAACCCCCGCGACACCCAAATACCAAAGAGCGGGGGTTCCGGAGACCCTCCCCGGAGGGGGGGAAATAATCCTACCCCGTAGTTCCCCGAAGGCCGAGAGACCCCGACTCTTGCCATCGGGGCGGTATACCCTTGGGTATTCTTTAGTTTTAAACACCACCCATTATTTAAAGGGCAACGTAAGGTTACGTTAATTAAAATAAGTTTAAAATTACTCTTCTACATTTTATTAACTTTTTTTTAAAATCGCTTTTTTTTTTTTTAAAGTTTCCAGGACTAACTCTTTACGCTGATTCCAAAAATGTATTCCGTTTTACTGTAGCATTAATAGTTTTTAAGATACATATGACGGACAATCTAAACGCTGACCTATATGATTTTACATATGCTTAGGGATATTTTTTTTTTTTTTAACTGCATAGGGATATTATTATATATATTATTATATATTATTATTATTATTATATATATATATATATATATATATATATATATATATTATATATATATATTATTATTTATATTATTATATATATATATATATATTATTATATATATATATATATATATATATATTATTATTATACAAATACATATATTATTATATATATATTAGCAAAGATATATATATATATATATATTATTATTATTATTATATATACATATATATATACATATATTTATTATACATATATATATATACATAAGTTTTACACCGATTTTTAAAATGACAAGCTCTGTCAAAGCTTCCCCATCTAACTTTTAAGGGTAAAAAAATGCTTTGTTCCTGTTCATAGGCGCGGCTATAGGCGCAAAGAATTGGCTGTGCGCCTTTGCTTAGTCCGCCTTTTTAAAAATTGTTGCGCCTATGCGCCTTTGCTGCGCCTACGCCGAATCGATTAGTGCGCAATCATAGGCGCATAGGCGCAACTCGGTGGCGCAACGCCCAGCTCTGGATATATATATTATTAGTTATTATTATATATATATATATATATATATATATATATATGTATATATATATATATATATTATATATTGTTATTATATATATTATAATTATATATTTATATATATATATATATATATATATATATATATTATTATTATATATATATATATATATATATATACATATGTTATTAAGGTTATGTATATATATATATATATATATATATATATACATATATATAAACTAATCAAATACCATATATATATATACTGTACATATATATATATATATATATATATATGTTATTATTGTTATATATATATATATATATATATATATATAGTTATAAAGATATATATATATATATATATATATATGTATATATATATATATATATATATATATATGTTATACATATATATATATTAAGATATATATATATATATATATATATATTATTATATATATATATATGTAAATCAAATACGATAAATGCACAGCAGGCTGGCGTACATGCATGGCAGACCGCTCGCTGAAGCGCGCTCGCTTTCTAATGAGATGCGCTGCGCGCGAGCGGTACCGTACGGTTCTTTAGGGCAGCGCATTAGAAGTGTGAGCGCTCAGAGCGGTCTGACATGCATGCACGCCAGCCTGCTGTGCATGTACCCTATGCGTTTCTTATTAAAAATTATACTTATAAATATATTGAGCAGAGTATATAGTATATATATATATATATATATATATATATATATATATATATATATATATATATATATATATATATATATATATATATAAATCTATAAAAATAATTTTTTTATTTATGTAAATGTTAAATTCTTATATCTGCTTCTATTTGTTTTGATTTGTTTTTAATTCGTTCAAGCATTCAAACACATTCTGTAATTCAAACTACATGACAACTCTCTTAGATGGCAATATTAGAAAATCGATTATCTTTTCTAAAACATCGATATCTGATAGGATTACCCTAAAGCGGACTATTACCAATAACTGTGCTGTCCAAACCGAAAAGTATAATAATAATAATAATAATAATAATAATAATAATAATAATAATATAATAATAATAATAGTAATAATAATAATAATAATAATAATAATAATAATAATAATAATAAAAATAATAATAATAAAAATAATAATAATAATAATAATAATAATAATAATAATAATAATAATAATAATAATAATAATAATAATAATAATAATAATAATAATAATAATAATAATAATAATAATAATAATTTCTTCAACGTCAATTACAATATAGAAGCTATTCAAAGAATTATCAAATAATTCAAGGTCACACAGAAAGCTAAAATAAACATTTATTCCATTACAGATATTTAAGTGAATAAAAATGACCTAAAATATCAAGTTTTATAGCATCACACCATTGCATTCAGCGTCAAGTTCTCGGATTATTATGACTATAAAAGGAGTAAAAAGAAAAAAAGTTTAGCAAAACAAATAGTAAACAATGTGATAAAAATATTTTCAATTTTTTACTCGTATATATATATATATATATATATATACATATCTGTTTTACAGCATATATTATATATATATTGGTATATTTATATGTAATTTTTTTTATTTATATATATATATTATATATATATATATTATTATTACATATATATTATATATATATATTAGTTGAGTTATATATATATACATATGCAGTATATGTATATATATTATATAGCAGGTGGTATAGAAAGAGCATTAGAAATCTATATATATATATATATATATTTTATATGACCTTTTCTGTTTTACGCTTGGGTCAGTTTTGAATTTTTTTTTGTTTTTTATTTAATATATTGCTACTATATGATACCAACAATGAATTTCAGTGGTAGGACATGATTCAAAAAATATATAGGACCTGTTTGCGTTTTACGGATCCGTAACTTTAAAAACAAATTTTTTTTTTTTTTTTTATTTTTTAACTAAAGGAATACCTAAGGGTAAAACCAAAAAGATGGCAGGAGTCGGGGTCTTTCGGCCTTCCGGGGAACAGGGTAGGACTATTTCCTCCCTCCGGGGAGGGTCTCCGGAACCCCCGCTATTTGGTATTTGGGTGTCGCGGGTCCCGTCTCTCTACGGTATGGAAAACGTCCCCTTCTACGTCCTCCTCCGTCGGCTCGAGCCCCTAATTTTTTTTTATTTTTTTTATTTTATTTTTATTTTTAAATTTATTATTTTAATAAGTCTTATACGCTGATTCCAAATACATTATTGGTTTTCTTGTACATATCGTAGTTTTTCCTTATATTAATTTTTAAAAAATGTTTTTTACTTTTTTTTTTACATTTTTGTAATAAGCTTTATACGCTGATTCCAAATATGTAATTTGTTTTTCTGTAAGTGTCGTACTTTTCTGAGATATTTCATTTTTAAAACAATATTTAACAAAATGTGATTTTTAAAATTATTTACAAAATACTTCGAACTTTTGAATCATGTCCGTTCCACTGAAATTCATTGTTGGTATCACATATGGTAGCAATATATTAAAAAAAAATTCAAAACTGACCCAAGCGTAAAGAAAAGGGCCTATATATATATATATACATATATATATATATATAGAGAGAGAAAGATATATATATATATATATATATATATATATATATATATATATATATATATATATATATATATATATATATATATATATATATATATATATATATATATATATATATATATATATATATTAGTGATGCAGCAGATGTCATTTTTTTCGCATCCGCGGATGCGGATGTTTGATTTTAACATCCGCGGATGCGGATGCGTGGATGTTTGATATATATATATATATAGTATATATATATACAGTGTATATTATTATATATATATATATATATATATATATATATATATATATATAGGTATATATATATATATATATATATATATATATATATATATATATATATATTATTATATATTATATATAGTTATTATTATATATATATATATATATATATATATATATATATATATTATATATATATATATATATATATATATATATATATATATATATATATATATATATATATATATATATATATATATTTTGTTTTTTATACATATATATATATATATATATATATATATATATATATATATATATATATATATATATATATATATATATATATATATATATATATATATATATATATATATATATATATATGCCTAATATATTTTGAGTTTTAGCCACAATCTATTAATATAATTGTGTTACCAGGGTGTGGACGGGGACCCAACTCAATGTATATCCACCCATCCCTTCCAACTCAATCCTAATATTAAGAGATTTGTCAAACTGATTGCACTTCTACCCAGGTACTGAAAATCCAAACAGATAGAAAATGTTTGAGAAAACATTCAATTTTCTGGAAGTGTTTTGATGAGAGTCTGTTTTTCTTTTATTATATATTAGCTCAGCATTGCTAAATACTCTCTTACTTGGTTGGGACAGGCCAGTATTTCCTTGCAAGTTTACCCAAGCATGG
>JABUQX010126920.1:0-24464 GCA_015478945.1 Trachelipus rathkii | reverse complement strand
ATGAGATGATTGCTCAAACGCGTCCGAAAATGAAATTATCAAATCAAAAGTAGATGTATTAGGAGATAACGAATTAATAACACCAAAAAAGAAAAAAAAAAAAAAAAAAAAAAAGAAAAAAAAAAAATTATATTTGTTTCAACCTAGAGGTTCTATACCCTTTAGAAATACATTCAAATATTTTAATATATTATTTTATATAATTATATTAAAAGATTATAATTAAAAAATAAAATAAATTATTTCACTAAATAAATATCCATGAAAATAAATTACACTGATCCCGCAGTATTTATATATAAAAAGAGAATGATGAAATAAATTAGAGAGAGAGAGAGGGCAGAGAAGAAGAGGAGGAAGGAGAAGAGGAGGAGAGAAGAGAAGAGGAGGAGAGACCACGAGAGGAGAGAGAGCAGAACAGACGAGAGAGAAGAAGAGGAGAGAGACAGAAGAGAGAGAGGAGACGAGACGAACGAGAGAGAGAGATAGCCCAAAGTATGAATGGGGATATAGGATAATAAATGAACTGAGCTAGCGAGGTATAGGAATTACCAAGAGTAATATATATATATATACTATATATAAGTGATAAATATATATAATACAATATAAATAATAATATATACAAGTATAGATATATATATATATATATATCATATATAATATATATATATATATATTATATATACTATAAAATATATATTATACACATAATCGCGCCTAATTGCTCATGTGATGAATTACAAAAGCTGGTCTTAAATTACTTCTTTCTGTGACTCGGAGATATATCTTCAGATTAATTTTAAAAATCGTAACATTCTTACTTCCATATATATATGGGTATATATATAGGAAAATAATATAGGATATATATATATAATATATGAGTATATAATATATATATATGATATATATATATATATATATATATATAATAATAAATATATATATATATGTGTTGTGTTTGCTGTGTGTGTGTGTGTTTGTATTATAATAAAAATTCTATTTAGAGATTTTAAAGATTTACTAAGAACAGCCATTCCAGTCATTGTTTGGTCAAAAGTACACAATGGTGCAATCGTGCCAATGAAAAGAATATAATGTTATGTACGGTGTGTGTGTGTGTGTGGTGTAGATGTGTCACGAAGCCTTTTCAGAGGAGAGAGAAAGAAATAGAACAAAAAGAAAGAGAGAGAGAGAATGGAGAGAAGAGAGAGAGAGAGGAGAGAGAGAGAGAGAGAGAATGAGAGAGAGAGAGAGCAGAAATTTAATCTTTTCATAAAATTAATATTAATTCTGTTTATTAATATAGGATATATATATATAGATAATATATATATATAGTATATATATAAATATAATATAGTATAAATATATATGATATAGAATATATATATATATAATATATATATATATATATATATATATAGTTATTATCATATATATATATATATATTATATAATCATATATATATAATATATATATATATATTATATATATATATACTAATATTATAAAAATATAATATATATATATTATAGTATATAATATATATATACTAGATAGATATATTATATATATATAGATATAATATATATATATAATATATATTATATATATATCATATATATATATTAGTATATATATATATATAATATATATATATATAGTATACATATAATATATATACTATATAATCATATATATATAATATATATATATATATGTGACTATATATATATATATAGGACGGAGGACGAGAGAGAAGAAAGAGAGAGAGAGAAGAAGGAAGGAGGACGCACGCCCCGAGTAGAACAGCGAGAGACGGGGGAAGACGAGTGCTGAGGAGAAGAGGGAGAGAGGAGAGAGGGAAGAAAAATAAAACAAATAGGTACTACAAAAATAATAAAATAATAATAAGATATAAAAAATTAAAAGATAAAATAAGATAAATGAATAATTAAAATAAAGAATAATAAATAATATAAACAATAAATAATACAAGTACTAATTAATCAATAAAATAATTACCACTCTATAATAATAATAATTAAATGAATAATAATAAGAAGAAAGCAAGAAGAAGAAAGAGAGAAACGAAGAAGAAGAAAGAAGAGAAAGAAAGAAGAAAGAAGACAGAAAGAAGAGAAGAAAGTAAGAAGAAGAAGAAAGGAAGATATTAAAGCAAAAATACAGTAAGAAGAAAAGAAGAACAGAAGAAGAAAAGAAAGAGAAGAAAGAAGAAAAGAAGAAGAAGAATATAGAGTAGGAAGAAGAAAAGAAGGAGAATTAAGAGAAGGGAAGAAAAGGTAAGAATGGCAATAAGAGGAAGGGAGAAGAAGAAGAGGAAAGAAAAGAAGAGAAGGAAGAGAAGAGAAAGCAAAAATAAGAAGTTGGGAAGAAAGAGAAAAAGAAACTGAAGAAAAACTGGAAGACCAAAAAAGAAGGAAAAAAGAAAGAAAGAAGAAAAGGAAAAAAGAAAGAAGAAAAAAAAGGAAAAAAAAAGAGAGAAAGAAAAAGAATAAGAAAAAAAAAAAAGAAAACAAGGGAAAGAAAGAAAAAACAGAAAAAAGGGAAAAAGAAAAAGGAAAAAGAAAAAAGAAATAAGAAAAAGAAAAAAGAACCGATAGTAAAAGATGACCTAGTGTAGTAAAAAAAAAAAAAAAAAATTAAAATACATAATAATCAATAATAAACATAATAATCAATACATAATAATAATACATAATAAATAATAATAGAATAATAAGAAAAATAAATTTATAAATATACAATAATATTAATAAATAAATAATAATAATAAAAAATAATACATATATAATAATATAATATTAATAATATAATAATAATAATAATAAAAAATAAATAATAATAATAATAAATAATAATATAATAATAATAATAATAATAATAATACATAATATTAACTAACAAAAATTAAAATAATAATAATAATAATAATAATAATAATAATAATAATAATAATAATAATAATAATAATAATAATAATAATAATAATAATAATAATAATAATAATAATAATAATGATAAAAATAATGATAGTAATGATAATGATGATACACACACATGTTCACCTGAAAGAATTAATTATTTTTTTAGGGGATTTGGAATTAGAATCCTGCCCAAAATTTTCCTAAGTTTCAATATATATTATATATTATATATATATATATATACTATATATTACATATATATATATATACTACTATATATATTATATATATATATATATATATATTTATATATATATTATATATATATGAGTAATATTCTGTTTGCGCTCTACTTTCTTCAGTGCTAGCCAAGGAATCCATCGCCGTCAGCTTCTGCCAATTGTAAACCTCGGCAGTACTTGCAAAACCAGTAAATTCAAAAATTTTTTTCTTTCTTCTTGTAGAGAAATAAAGTGAAAATAATAATAATTAATAATAATAATAATAATAATAATAAATAATTCATAATAATAATCAATTAATAATAAATAATAATTAATAATAATATAATTAATAATAATCAATAATTAATAAAATACATAATAATATAATAAAATTAATAATATAAATACATAATAATCAATAATAATTATAATAATAAATAATCAATAATTTAGAATTCTTCTCACGTTAGCTTTTTCTTAATGTACTACTGTTAATGCTTGAAGATTTCTACTCTCATCAATAGCTTTAGAATTTCTCATTTAATTTTCTTAAAAACTACTTCTAGAAATAGTTACCAAACGAAAGTTGAGGAGGCACCCATTTATATTTATTAGTTCCTGACCGTTTTCGTCCGTAAACCTCGGCAGACCTTCAGAGGTTTCGATTCTAACAAAGGAACGAATTTTTTAACCTAGAATTAAGATTATAAATTTATGAAATTTTTAGTAGCATTCTCATAGAATAGGGATCGAATACAAGTTACACCTGAACTTGATGTAATGTCTGGTTTTAGATAATCCTATTTATAAAGCTTCAGCTAATTTTAGCTTTTTTGCCGCTTCCGCTTGAAGGAGTTTGTTTAAAATTTTAAAAATGACTTTTTGATATATTCAGTACAGTTGTCATGTAATCATTAGGTAATAATGCATTTCAGATATCTTTGTGCGCTGGGTTTAAAGCATAGCTGGTAAATTATGCCCCATATCTGTTAAATCTATTAGTCGGCTAAGCCAAGATATACCTCGACTTACAATCAGACTCGAAACATTAGCCGATATTGGTATCGTAAAAGACATAGGTGATTATTAAGCTGAAAGGCCCAAGGGAGAAAAAAGGAAATGGATCGCAATATAAATAGTAAACGAGACCAGGCAGGTGGAAATAGAGGGAAAAGAATTTGCGTTGTTGTCCGATAAATAGTTTAAAGCAATGTATGAACATTATTGAAGCCGAGATTGCTTATCAGATCTTAAGTAGGTATTCAATAATGTGGTGAAATTGTTTAGTGCCCAATTACATTTCTCCCCATTATATCGAAATTATAATTGCTTAATTTGCATAACACATCCTAATGTATAATTTTGTGCTTATTTAGGAATAATTAGTGTTTTAAATGACACATGATCTTTTTTTAGTCAATGCTGCGAAAATAATTAAGTCTTTTTTTTTCTTTTTAATATTTCGCCTTTGAACATTAGGCTAACCTTCTGGATTTTAAAATGAAAATTAAGAAAAAGTTATTATCACCAATGGGGAAAATTATCGTAAGTAGCATAAAGAATTTAAAAATATAATTATAAGAACTAATCTTTTGAAAGTAATTCAGAAGATTAATCTCACTCATGAAAAATTACGATAAATAAAACAGAATAGTGAATAGAGAAGAGGTTTGCCACCAGAAAAAAAAGATTTCTTTGAAAAGCATACTATTATCCAAAAATTCAAGATCTTAAAAAATGCAGTAATGCTGCACAGCAATCCTTTGGCTTTGCTTACTGCAGCTTGTAAAATTAGAATATTGCAAATGTGTCTAAGCGTTTAAATTATTTAACGCTGATGGTAAGAATCTTTGAATAGGCTTGAATGGCCTTAAATGGGCTTAAATGGCTGAATGGCGATTTGAATGGGAATGGCTTATTATTGATTATAAACAAAGCTTGGAGGCTAGAAGTTACGCTACCAGCCCAAACCTGTGATTTTAAGAAATGCTAACTTGAATACTATAACATAACCTGCGGGAACATTATCAACCTTCTCCTTCCCACCAGACTCACAAACAAGCAATTCTGGTATTTACATAATTGATCTAACCTGCAATTATTTTAAACAGAATTCATTTTGAGTAAAGAGATACAATTAGCTTTTAATCGATCAATTAAGATATCCAACTTAATGAGTAAGTTAATGACTTCTCTAAGTTAAACTCATTCGAGTCGTCCAATACTCCTTAAATTCACGCGGTTACAGTCAAAGTCTCTGTAAAATCTATCACTCTGCAGAACAGTCCCTGCATATTATATTCCGCTCATACAATGTTTTTTTCAGCTAGTCAGATTAGGATGTGCAGCAGATGTTCATTTTTGTATTCAGCATTTTCACGGGCATGCCGGGCGAGAATCTCGACACAGGGTCGATGTTCTGATATAGTATACGACTAGATATAATATATGAGTATAGCAGTAATTATATATATATAATATAGATCATATATATATAATTAATATATATAATAAGTGTGTTCTTATGTCAGTTAGCTACTATCATATAGATATATATATATACTAAATATACTATAGTAATATATATAACTACACCACGGAGTACTGTCCAGATAACTGCGATAACTAACTTCTATAAATATATCTAGTACGTATATATATATTATATATTATATATAATAATATATAATAGTAATAGCCTAGCTACACTATATACTATATACTATATAGTAATATAGGTAACAGCAAAGAGTCAGTGATATATATATACTATACTATATACTATACTAATAAGAGTAGGCTGATATATATATATTGTACATACCCGGGGGCACCCTATAGGGTATATATATAATACATAGCGCATGATCGTAGCTATAGTATACGGCTAGAGTAGGAAGATCATAAAGATATTGTACTGTATGTGTGAGCGTACCGGGGCTGACGGGCCCCTAACATAGTACGGTATATAGTATACTCACGGTACTGACATACTATACACTAGTTAAGTAGATATATATACTAGTATATATATAGTATATATATAATAATATATAATGAATATATATATATGTCAATACATATATAGATATATATTATAATATATAGATATAGGAAAGATATATAATTATATTAATAGCTAAATGAATAGAGACTTAAGTAAATATAATAATAATATATATATAAACTTCTAGTAAATATAGTAAAATTAGTAAATAGGATATCACAGGTATACAGCATACGCAGTATAGTGACATATTAGACATAGAGATTACTATAAATTCATGAATTCGTGTAACATGTGTAATAACGTACAATATAACCTTATCTAGCTAGTCCCTCTCCTCCACCCTATCGTTCTCAGTCTCGTTACCGCCTCTGCTAGACCGCCTCCACCTCAAGCATTTACAACTCCCAACTAAGTCACATAATAATAACCTGCGCTCGAATTCCAGTCGCGCACACTCAATGCTAGTACATCACCCGCCATTCAACTGAATGATAATAATTAATAGAATTAATATAATTTAAAGTCAATATCCATCTATTTCATATATGTGAAAGGAGTTAGTGAATGAATCGAACCTAATAAATAAATAACCCAATTAAACTAAATGACTTTGGTCATCCTCCTAATAGAAAGTCAGTAGTATTTAAGATAATAAATAAATTGATAATGCAGGCATTTGGAAAGCTAGAAAGAAAATATAATAGAATAATTATATATAAGAAAAGGTTTTGTACACCTAAAAATAATAATAATCAATAATAATACCTACGAATAAATATAAAATAATAATCAATTTAATTGATCAATAGATCAATCAATATAATAATAAATAAAATAAGGTATATTGTTAGACTCAAATTGACAATACCAATAGATACAATAAGTCAATCACATAATAATCTAAGATAAATACAATTCACAAAAAATATATAAAAACTACACACAATAAAATAAATAATAACCACCTATTCTAGACTTAAAAGCATATACTATAATTATTTCCTTTCTTACCTCGAAACAAACGGCATATCACACAACTTTGATTAACCAGAGGGACCGGCCTCTTATCTATTGGTAATAATCAGTTATTAATTATTAATGCAGCCCTTTGCCTTTTACGTTAGTTTTATATTAATTAAATATAACTCTGATCAGCTGAACTAATGAATGGGGAACTTTATATATTCACATCCTAATACTATTAAATACAAAAGTTAATTTTAAGCCCTTTTAAAACCCGCTGGATTAGTGTAATTTTTCAAATTATGTCCATTTGACCGAATATATATTCTATTAGATATAATTGGTTCTTAATAACTTATAATACACTTAATTAAATAATAATATATAAAATAACTATGATCTACTATGAAGAATCACGTAACTTTTCTTTATTATTATATATATTATTATATTATTATAAATTATTTAAATTTCTGTAGTAAATTATAACATTAAGAAATTTATAAAAGTTTTAATTGTTTTTACTGTTTAATACATATTAATGAATATTAATAAATGTTATAAAATATTGGTAGAGAATACTAATTACATTTAGACTAATTAAAAATCAAAATATAAGATTCTCAAATTATCCAAAAACGGAGCATATCAGCTTTCCGTGGGAAAGTATATTTCTTTTTCAGATGTAATTGACTCCAATAATTAAATAAATAAATAACCGTCGCCAATAAACCATGATAATTATAATAACTGATTAACCCTGTAGATTAAATAGTATAATTAATAATGAAATAAATTATAAATTATAAATTGTAGAAATTATAATATAAAATTATATAGAGTAGATAAAAATATATATATCTATTTCTTAAATATAATTTAATAAATACAATTCCTACCTTAGAGCCATTATGGAACCGAAATTAATCTCCTGTCAATAATATAATAAATTAATATATATATCTGCGGCTAAATCAATTTAATATTTTACTATATTAAATATAGAATTTCTGCATTTAGGAGTACAATAGATCACAATAAACTTAGATAAAAGATAAACCAATCATTTTATGCAAATCCTTCCAAAATCATAAATAATTAATATTTATTTCTATATATATCTTTTATTATTATATATTATATACTTTTGTATATAATTTATATATAAATTTATGGATATATTTAATTATTAATTATTTATTTCATATATTAATATCTTATATTTTTAGTGTTTTTATATATTAAATTATAATTATATTATTATAATATTTATTCTATATAATATAATATTAAGTTATACGATATATATTATATATATATATTATATATAAGTAGTTTGTAATATATCATAGTTTATATAAGTATATATATATAATTATATATTACTATATATATATATAATCATATAGTAATATATGCTAATATATACTATATACTATCATACAAGTTATACTAAGTAAGTATGATTATATACTATAAGTAAGTCATCTATAAGTTATATATAATACTGTACGTATATATATATATATATTAATATATAAATTATTATATTCATATAATCATATATATGTATATATAGTATAGTAGTTATACTTATTATATATCAAGTGAGTCTATATATATAGTTTATATATAAGTATATATACTGATTATATATTGATCGATTGAATAACTATTAATACTATATATACTTATATTTATTGCAGCCGTGATCCTTGGTAACGAGTTTCCTTACACAGTCTCTTTTCCCCATTTTTATCATAAAAGTCATCGGTAAGTTTCGCAGCATTATTACGACCACCATCTACCGCCCTACTCTCTATCTATGGTCTCAATATATTGTCATATTCTTCAATTATTATAATTATAATCTAAAGCTCTCTACATTTCAGTACAAGTCGAATTTCTATATTTTTAAGAATTTAGATCACAGTCTGCAAAATCTCAGCCTTTTCTTTACCTTGCTCAATCGAAGATAGTTTGCTAGCAGGCTGTACTTTCTGAATCACATTATATGAGTTTTAAAGGCTTTTAAAATAACTAGTTTAGGACGAAAATGAGCAAGGCGTGATGGATCAGGTCTCATAAAGCATAAGCCTAGTAAAGCTATTCTCTGCAATAAAATTATTTGGCGATGCAACTGAAATATCTATTGAAGTTTATTTAGATTTACACTAATTTCTCCAAAACTTGCCGCTTTTTTATATCTCATTATAGCGACCACTACGAGAGCTTTCCGAAGGCACCTATCTCTTTCTTCTCACCTCCCTAATTCTTACAACAAACCATACCCATCTTGTACTCTCCTTCTTCTGTCGTCTCTCTCGCTTCTCTCTTATCTCTCTCTTCCCTCTCCTCTCAATCTTCTCTACTCTATCTTCTCATCTCTCTCTCTCTCTCTCTCTCCTCTCTCTCTTACTTTCTACTCTCTTCATTCTCTCTCTTTTTCTTCATCTCTCTTGTTCATAATTGTATATTATCATTTTCTTCCGTTATACCTATTTATTCGATCGGAGTACACGTTATATTTTTATATAACTATAATCATAAAAGTGGTAAGGGATAAATATAATATATAGGTATTATACTTATTAGGTGTATTGAGTAATTTTTATTTCCTTACTTTGTTTCGTATATTCTAATTGTCATAATATTATTAGTGAGTAATTTAAGGAGCGAGTAATTTAAATTATCTGCTTACCACACTTTCTACATACTCATCTTCATAGTGGTTATACCAGTAATCGAATATTAAATCCATAACCCCCTTATTTCTTTGTTCTTTCGGAGCTGAGTACACGTAGAAATCTCACTCCCTTGCTACAGGTATGGAACTTTGGCTGAAATCGCTTATCCAGATGAAGTCTGGGTTTGTTTTATATTACTAAACGTCGTCATTATGTGCGCACCATTGTTTACTCTACTTCACAGCCGACGCATGGCAGGACCTATAAGGACAACGCCGTTCTCAAAATATTCTTCTAATAATATATATAATATAATCATATATATAATAGTATCTATATAACTATATATATACTATATATATATATATATATATATATATCATACTACTATATATACTATATGAGTGATGAATATAAACACCACACCTAACAATAATCATTACCACGCTCTTCCCGTCTCACACATCTTGATGATATCGAGAGACGTTCAAGTGTCAGTATAAGCAGAGCTATATGCACACATCTACAGGTGAAAAAACACTCGGAGGAGTCAGAGTATAACCTCAATGAAATTCTATAGTCATTTAAAATTGCGAGTAAGCGAAACTGCCATCTCTTAATTATCTTTAATTTCATACGTCCACTTGTCACAATCCACATTTAAATTTTAGCTGTTAAAAGTATTGATTAAAAATACCCAATTATAAATAATTGCCAAATAATGAAGACGTGAAACCTGGGCCGTAGCCAACGATGAACGCGTATGTGTTTGACCACTACGCCCAGCTAACATAAAGACTATAAAAAGAACGCCCGTAAAATTTATCTATTTTACGTAGTTGGTTATCAACAACACACCTATAACAAGACCACTTTGAACCCCATGCAACATCCTTCCAGCGTCCTCTACACCAACTCGAGCGAATCCTAACATTGAATATCTTTAAAGCGCTAGTCAGTATATGACAACCGGCTACAACATGCTTCAATGAGTGAGAGAATAGGCATCACAAAACACTCTGCTAGGGTCCCAGGTTCTATCTACCAGCAACTTATATACGTATAGATAATTACTCTAGATAGGGTGAGGCGTATTTATTTATTTATCAATATACTATATGTAACACTTTACCTGTAGAGTATATATAAGAATGAGAGAAGGTACTGGAACGTTTACCTATCTATAAATATGTATATAATACCTCTACTAATTATACCGAGTGAGTTTTTTATTCAGCGTGTGTGCGTGCTCTGTGACTTATGACCCTGCGTCACGAGTGCTGTAACGAGGCTATATAAGAGCGTAGTGTGCACATGTCTTGTTAGGTATACGCTAGTGCTTATTTTATATATTAATTCATTACACAAGATAGATATTTAGATAACCTCTTACTTATTAAGTGTTACATCGTAGCTGAGTCAGTCTAGTTGAGTCAAAAAGCAATATATAACTCAATATTCATACTGCATAGAGCCCAGGCTCTAAATCACAGCAGGCGTGAATTAATTACTCACGAGGGGTATTTTTATCGATAAATATCTTATTTTATTAATACAGTTTATACATAATTAATATAATAAGTAAATAATAATCAATAATTTATATATTATAATATAAATAAATTAATAATATAATTAATAAATAAATAATATAAATAAATAATAATAATAATACATTACCTAATATAGTAATAATAATATAATAATATAACTTAATAATTAAATTACATATAATATTAAATAATAAATATATAAATAATAATAATAATAATAATAATGAAAATAATAATTAATATGAATAGTATATATATATTATGCAATAATAAATAATTTTAATAAGTATATAATAATTAATATTATAATAATAACTAATAATAATTAATAACTTAAAATAAATATTAAGTAAATAGTTTTATGATACTTATATTATGATATATTATAGCTTTTTTTGGTGAATATATATATATAGTTAACTGTAAGGTCTAAATAAATAAATTAGTATACTATATATATATAAATAAGTTTATTAAGTACTTATTCATTATTATATAGATCTTTTTTTGAGTGAGTATTTACTTTGATAACTTATTGATAATGTTATGGTATATACTGAGAGAGATTTTCATTGTTTATGTAAAGGTACGTCGTAGAGTGCATAAAATATCTCTTCATAGTGAGTCGTTCCAAACGCCACGATTAGTACTAATACGTGATTTATCTAGCCTTTCAGTCATAGTCAGCTGTTCTCTATGCTAACCTATAGATAACTACAAGGAAGAGAGTGATATTTCAATGAGTTACTATCTAGATCATTTTCTCTAGTACTTCGCGGAATATATCTCCTTCTGAATTGAGTATATTGAAAAGTTAGACTTATTAGGGTGAAGTACTTCACTCTGACGCGTGCAGTGATATTTTCTCGCTCATCTCGTTATTTTAATTTCGACCTGTCATCCTCCTTAATAGGAGCATGTCAGAGGAAATGTCTTTCGAATAAGTCAGCTACTCTTCATATTGTGAGTAATAAATTAATATAAATAATTAAGATTATAAATATTTAAATTATATAATAAATAAATATAAATAAATTAATAATATAATAAAGAATAATTATAATAAATAACTATTATTTTGTATAAAAATATAAATAAATAAATAGATAATTAAAAATAAATCCATTATAATTAAATAATTAATTACTTAATAAATAATAATAATAAAATTAAAATAATAAATAATTAATAAATATAATATACAATATATACAAAAATAATAATTATAATATAAACTATATATACATACAATGTAATAATAAAAATTAAATATTTAATAAATTAAACAAATATAATATACATATATAATAATATTACAAATTATTATAATATATAAAAAATATAATAATAATAATTAATAAATAAAAAAATAATAATTACAAATAAATACGTATATAAATTACTATATCAATAATAAATAAATACTTAATTATAATTTATAAATAATAATATAATTTATGGGTACCAACTTTTTGAAAATTAGTCTTGTTTAAATTATAAATAAAGATCAAAATAACTTGTTTCACTTTTGCTAATTTTTTATTTGCCAAGTTTTCTCACAATTTTCAATTTCTCTACGCTTGATTTCGGCTAGGCTGGAAGTCGTGTTCGAATTTGTCAGTGACTTTGTATACTGACGGTTATGACTGTCTAATCTCCAAAATAGAACATGTCAAATTTCATGCAAATTTTAAAGTTAGGGCCAATTACTTGCTTCATCCTTATAAATGTAACTAATTATGGAAGTTATAAACCCACGATTCTGACAAACAAGTTGTCAGATTCGCCAAATCTATCCATAATATTGACAAACAGTTCTGCTACTGAAACATGTATTATTATCTTACTGATCATTCAACATTTTTAAATTGCACTCTTTAGGATATCTATTTGTTCAGTAGTATGTCGCATCCGAGTTTCGTATCAGTATGTTAGGTGCTCGAGTACGCAGTTTGACGTTAGCATAAAAGATAAAAGATAGTCTTATCTAGGAGTAGCTAGTAGTTTTTTCATGATGCTTATCAGTATCAATCCAAGATATTTTCAACAGCTCATACAAATATTGAGTATTAGACATCCAGGGAATAATTATTCTCGTGATATAGTCTGAATCCGAATACGAAATAACTTGAGTAGTGAATACTATTAAGCTAAATATAAGTTTGATAAGAACTATTAAGGATAACTTATACATAGTATATTTAATACTATCAATATATAAGATATATATTATATTAATCAGCATATATAATCTGCGTCTATGTGAAGCAAGTCTACCTTGGATAGGTAATGCATCAATTGTATGCTAGGACTTTGTGCTTAATTATAGTATACCGGACTGTGAAAAGGGATTACTCTTATTTATGATATGTTCAGTGTTAAACAAATCATAAGTATGTAACGTAATATTATATTAACATAAAATTTTATTCTATAAATGCTTTACACTGATAGAATATAATTCTTATATTATATATTTATTATTGCGATAATTATTATTATTAATGTGCTAGGAAAAAATATTATTCATATAATAAATAAATAAACTATAAGTGGTCAGTTTCCAGTTGTTTGGGAACTCATACTTCAGTAATTAATTATAATTGGAATGTAAATAGGGTATTGTGATTCTGCATACATAAAGATAATAATGCCGACCTCTATATCTCAAATTCCTTATAATTAAAACAACGAGGTTAACTATATTACCTCTGTGCAAATCTAGAGTGTATACACTATCCAGCGGTAAAATTGTATAGTGATTGAGTAGTGATTAAAACACTTAGATATTAAGTATACTTTCTTGAATTAAATTGACGTATCGGACCTAAATTCACCTGGATGTACATATTATAGACATATTAGCTGATTCTTATTAGTTTAACTATTAACTCATTTTGAATGTCTCAAGTGTAACACTGATGAAGTAAAATTTTAAGTTATTGTTTGACTTAAATAAAGTAGTTTAGAACTAGCTATATATATATTTATATATATATATAGATATTGAACACTCATATACTTAATATATAGTAATATTATCTTATAATTATATGAATATATATTATATAATCTTTAGCCTAACTGATAAAGGATAATAAAATATATATATCATACTTAAGCTTATTATTTATTAAAAACTTGTAATGTTATATCATGATATATTAATAATCATATATATAATCATCATAGAGTACATTGTGACGAGTGAGTAGAGCGAAAGATAATAAGATAGGAACATATTGATATAAGATAGAGTAAGAGATGACTTAATAGATACATGTACACGTGTAGTACATATAGACCCGTATAAGCTAGATAAAAAATTCATAGGTACTGTGAGAGCTCTGATTCGTTTCATTATATATATATATATACTATATATATATAATATATATATATAGTATATATATCGATATAATACTATAGAAGTGTCGTCTGTTCTAATGTATTATGTAGGAGCTGATATATCAACTTAATACAATATACTACTGTGAAGCTATGATTACGAAATAGTGGACGTTTACTTACGCACATATAATTATTGATAACAGAATTCTCACATAAGATAAAGTAGAGTAATCAATGGTAGAATGAACCTACTGCACATGTATTACGTGTGAATTTTGACCTATTGAAGTGAAGAAAAGATAATAGACAAGTGCATGAGAGAGAGAAGAATACAAATGTTCAAATATAACCATCTGATTAATTATAATTATTACATAAAATTATTTTATGTTATATATATATTTATGCATATATTATAATTACTCTATTAAATTGAGGCTGATATATTAATATATAAAATAATATAAGTATTAAGACATTATATATATATAGAAAAGTGTATATAGATAGACGCTTATAATCATAAATAAAAACGTAAACTTTATAGAACATCTATTTGTATTATAATAGAGAAAAGAAATATCTCACAATTAATTGAAGTATTATTTAAATAATTTTATTATTATAAGAATAACGTGAAATACATTAAGACACTATGACTATACTACATATCGTAGGAATACGGTAGAAGTAACTGATATAATTGATATCAATCTTCCTTCCACGATTAAATCCAAAATTTCTTACAAGATATAAATAGTAAGAGATGTAAAAGTCAAGTAAATCATAATATCAGAAATAGACACTACAATGTTTTGGACTCAAAAACTGGTAAGTTTAACAAATTTAAGAATTTGTTTAATCTCAAAATATTTTTTGACTGAATTTATTTTAGGTAGTTTTTATTTTTATTATTTCTAATTAACTCTCCCTTTACATGTTTTTATACACTTAAAAATAGTTAACTAATTTCCTAAATATTACAAAAAGAAGTTTTTAAATTTTAAATATATAAATACAAATTATTTAAAATGTGTAAGAAGTGATTAAAATAAAGGATTTTTTTTTTTAAAGTAAATATAATATTTGTTTGTAGGTGATGAAAATCACAATATAATTACTTATACATGTTCTATTACAGCAGCTTATTTTGTACTTTTAAATTGAGACTAGGGGCAGTCCCCCCTGCCTCCCATCACCTAAAGCACTTATATCAAACTCAGTGATAGAAATGCACCTAAAATATAAATTAAAACTCAAAACTCTGAGTGAAGAGTGATCTGCAACAGTGTATGTATAATACTACTAGGAAGAAGTCAAATTAAAAATGATTCTTTAGCCTTGGCCTTTTAGCCTTTTTAAAGAAGGAAACTACCCTATATTTAGTGATCATAAAGAATAATGTACAAAATACTAATATAAAAGAAACCCAGATATTGTGTTCTTATTGTCACCACAAATGTTCAAACTAGGGATGTACTTGAACCAGAATTTTTGGTTCCAACCGGAACCTTCGAAAAGTTCAGGCTGGATTCGCATTCTCTATCGAGATTTCGCTCCCCTGATACTATAACATGAGATCGAGTTGAAGTCGAGAGAGATATAAAGAAGGATTTGTTGCGACACACTCAGAGTAGAGAAGAGAAAGTTAAAGAGGGAGAAGTTTTAGACTTAATGTATATCGAGAGAGAGAAGACCTAAGTATGAAGTCGTAGACAAAAAGAGAGAGAGAGCAGAGAGGGAAGGATCTCATAATTGATGTTAATGGATATGTTTAATCTATTGTTAATAAAGCAATTGACAATAGAAAAGTCGTAAGAGAGCAAGTAAATTTTAAAAAACGAGAGAGTTAATAATATAGAGCCGAGAACATTTTTTTAAATTTCAAATACATCTATTTTCTATATAACTGATTCTAATGATCTAATTCCACAGCCGTCCAGTATTTAAGAGAGCGCACGACAAGATGAATGTATATGAGGACGAGTTGGTACTTTTTCGAGCTAGGCAACTGAATTCTTAGAGTTACCTATTAATGGATTTTTTGAAGGAGCCCAAAGATTGTTGATTGATAGAGAAGACGTTTGAGACTGAGTGTGAGGTCTAGAAAAAGAGAAGACGGAGATGAGAAGAGTAGAAGTACAGAAAACAAGTGAGCTTTTGTTTATATAATCAGCTGGCAAACATTTCAGGAAAAATGATTATCCCTTCATCTTTATCTATACTGATTTATGATCTTTCCAATCATATTTACGAAATTGTGTTTTTACACACCTTCAGGTTAATCAAGAGGCAGAAGGGTGATTCATAGAAATTAAGGATTTTAAACTTAAATCTATAATCAAGACAAGTGATAACCAAATTACACATCAGCTTTTTTGAGTCGTACAAAAAAAGAATACATAATAAGTGTGCGTGCGAAAATATTTGGTATTCTCTTCGTAAAATTATGGGATCAAACATATTCGTCTAGTTCGCCATCTTCCTCTCTACCAAACGATTCCATTAATGACGGTCATTCTGCACCTTCAAAGTTCACTATAACATGATATCAAAAAAAGGGAGGTAGTATTTCTATGCATATCTACATTAAGAAAATGTCATGTATGTGCTTTTTGATGAAGCAGAGTTAAATCAAGTTTATATACTTTCTTATATATATTTATTCTTTTTTTTGTTTTTATAGAGGTTTCATGATCATAAGTAGAACTTTAACCTCTCCAAGCGAACTTAATTAGTGTTCTCTACTTGTTACAAAAGATACTAATCTTGGATTGTGCTTGACTCCGCTAAACTAATTATGTTTATATTACATGATGTACGTCGTTAGATGAAAATAGTTCGTGTGTGTGTAGATGATTGTGTGTGTGTGTTATGATACGATAGACTATTGTGTGTTGTGTTGTCTTCGTTCTTTTGTAGGGTGTTGATTATCTTTACACCCTGTGGTCAAGTTAAAGATTGTGTTGCCCTTCAGGTAAAAGGTTAAAAGGGTTTGACTCAATTTCCAGAGAACCTTACTTTGAGTGTACAAAGTATGTGGGTACTCGAATGTATTGAGTGCTGTGTTATGTTGGGTGAGTAGTCGTTCGTTCAAATAGAGGCGTCGAGCGTTGGTCGTGTGTGTGGTATCGCTTACTGTCTCAGTACTTGTAAGTACCTCTCTAATGTGTTGCTGCCCCCAGTTAAATATGAGTTACAAGAGCTAGTCGAACGTTTGCCATATAGCTCAATATCAATTCGCACTTTTTTCATATTTTCATTGTTTGCCATTCATATGTAAATGTTTTTTGTTTCGAATACAAAATAGAACAAGAAATTTATATATTGAAAAATTTTCCGTTTGTGTGTTTAGATGGGGGTGGGCGCAGAATGCTTCAACGTATTCTATCTCCTCGTAACTTGCGAATGAGGTTTTGCGTAGACGCTACTTCTCGCAGATCGACAGAATACTTGCCGTCCCAGCACTGGTGTGTCTATTAATCAATCGGGTCCGCTTTTGTTTGGTATGTTGCTGTATTTATATACTCTGTATCAGCGATCCACGTTAATGGTTCTTACTCTTCGCATATCTTAAGAAGAATCGTTTTAGGAATCGAGTTATGCGAAACGACATTAGTATTGCCTCCTCTCTCTCTCCTTGGAATAAAGGGATCCCGGCAGTTATACATGTACTCCATCATCCATTCACTACTTTGATCCACATATTAAAATTAAGATTATATAAAGTCTGATTAAAATAAGTTGAAGAAGCTGAGGTTGAAAACGTGTTATTCGCTAATCTCGATGTTTTTACTTTATAATAAAGATTTCAGAACATAAAAAAAAAGTAGATATCGTAGTTCTGTATAGATTATAAGATTGATACTCTCATTCAATTAAGTGTATCACTGTATATACGTAATACATTTCTTAAATAATTTAAAAATTTATGTTCATATACCTCCCAAAGGTATAAATTGTTACAATGAAGTCATACAACGTATTATTGATTGACTTAATATACTTCCAATTTTCATATTATTTCATTCAAAATATATATTATATTTGTGATACTCCAATATTATTTATATTTAGGTTGGTATTGTCAGTAGGTCACTGTCTTACATATCATATGTTGAGTTTCAGTGACATAGCACATCTTTGTTAGGTTCTTTACAAACATCTTAAAAACGATGTGACTCCGTTCTATAGATAGATTATGTTGGATTGATTTTTTGGATTTGAGATTTTGTGGTCTTAAACATGCACTATATTTGTATATGTTATAAACTGCAAGAAGAAAAAGCTGGACTCCGACTACATATTTCTCTTAGTAATAAAAGTTAAAAGGGTTAATCTGTAATTTTATTGGCAATGATTCAGGACAAGTTTTGAAACCTCATACTCTGTTTAGATCGAATATAAATTATTTAAAAAGGTAGGCTACTTTATTATTATTATCTAAATTAATGATCAATTTGTATCATCACATATATACATATTTACTCTCACTGTTCCGTACATTCTATATTAAAAATGTGTACAACACTTTAGTTCACAATCGACTACAAAGAACAAAAAAATGTTGCAACAGTATATGCCCATAAAAAATATCACATCAGTTTTTAAAGCTTATTATCATGAATGCAAATAATTATATACACAAAAATTTAATAAAAATGATAATTATATTTACTAAAATATTACAAAAAATTAAATATCTTTTGATCGCCATATTTAGTTGGGTATACTTACTCTCGAGCCTCAAGCTAGGGGCATTACGAGTGGTGCTACGTTTTCTACTATCAATACTCGCTAGTTGACGTTGGAGGAAATATTTGAGGGCGGAGGAACCCCGCGGACAACTCTGGGATACTTTAACACCACACAAAAAACCCGAATAGAAGAGCGTGGTATACAGACATTTGTTGTCGTTTCTTCCTCGCGTGAGAGAGTTCCACTCCCTCTCAGCTGTACGGATGTCTGTTGGAGTTCAGAGATTTATTCGCATATTCCCTCTGTCCCCGCTCATACGCTCCTAAAAACGGAAGGAATCAGTGGACGGAAGGACCCTCTCTCAGCAACTACCTATTTTGTCACGGATCTTACTGGCCTGGTTTATCCTGACTTGAGAGTCGGTTATAGAATAAAGTAAAAACGGTAACTTGGCCTGGTATTAATATTTTATGACTTGACTTAAATGTTTCTGCGGATTAACTCCCTCCTTCTTCAAAATTTGTATGGGGTCGAGCGTGTTGGAACGATACCAATCTTTGGCGTTATTCTTAATAATTTAAAACTGTTATGCGCCGCCCCAGTAAAAACGTACTTTTAATGTGATGTTTTTTCCCCAAGTAAACAACCGTTTGTAATTGCATATAAGATAATATCCAAATTTTCATAATTTATATATCAAAATATTAAAATATAGAACCACAATAATTTAAGAATTAAAGGATACTATAATTCAAGTAAGTCCAAAAACTGTCGTCTAGTCGTTAAACATTACATGCGATTAATAACGATGTTTCCCTAAGGTTAAAATGCTATACCCGATAAGGAAAAGCGATCCATCAATGGCGATCCGTTTACACATATAAAAAAACTAATAACACGGGTAGCCACGAGATAGATAAGAAATATCATTTTATTAATCAGTGAAGACTACACTGATTTCATTACGTTATTGTTGATCGTATCTTTAATAGATAAGAGGATAACATATATTAACATTACATATAAATTGAATCGTGCTATTATTAAAAAAAAGATATTTTTTATTGATAATTGTTAAGAATCACCTTCAAAGTGTATTAAGAGTATAAAATGGGTTTATTCTTATATTTGCGAAGGAAACCCTAGAAGATAAGCTTGTGGAAGTACTCCGCGTAGCAGAGTAGAAGACACGCAAAGGTTGCCAGGAATGTTAAGTGAAATTTTTTTTTCTTTTTTAACTAATAATGTATTTGTACCACTACTCGGCTTCAAAACAAGGACTACAACGGTGTACGGAGTAAAGCTTCCGGTAATGTATTTTATATACGGATTACAAACACAGGGTTGCCCTCAGTAAAAGTTACAAGAGTGCACTTACGTATGTTGCAGATAGCTCACACTTTACAAAGAGATATTATCATATTTTCAATATCAAAAGAAAATATATTAATTAGGGCATTTTGTTAAGTTAAACATTTAAAACAAAACACTATTTGGCAACTCTTTGCTCTTCGTATTATGCGGAAATCGCCAATTGATGTGATGAAGGTATTGCTACTTACTTTCTCTGAGGCTAGGTGATCATCAAGATGTTATGCTTATAACTATCTCATGTTTTAGAATTTGACTCGTCAGTTTAATTTATATAAATATTTAAGAAATAAAATACTCATCTTATTGTATAAGTTGCAACATATAAAAATTTCAAATAGCAGAATGAAATTGTAGCTATAGTCTTAATAATCCGCCAATATAGTATAGTTTTAGTCTTTCATTGTAGTTGTATTAACTTTATTCCTCTTACCATTCTTTGCGTAATAAAGTACTAGATTGTTTATTCCCCAGTTTTTTAAAGTTTACATGCATGTGGGACTTTAGGGATTTGGCCCACACCACACCAGCCACACAACACCACACACACACACCACATATATTATATATATCTATATAATCAACTTAGGTAATAAAAGGTTAGAAGGTTTACTTAAATTTATTCTAAGGGAACTCATACTCTCTTTAGTAATAGAATACGTAATCACTATAAAAAAGGTAATAAATACTTGATATATGTTTGGATTACTTCTTAAAATATTTCATTTTCTTTACCTTCTATATTTAAATTTAAAAAGTGATCATGTTGCCCCCATAGGAATAAAAGTTACTAAAGTATATTTATTATATATTATTAAGTATAACAATACGTTGTATGTGATATTATATATATTCTCAATTTTCATTTATTTATATATATATTTATAATATAATATTATTGATCCTCTCATTAATTTAATATAGTTAGTTGTTACTTTTTACATGATAGTAGTCAACTATATAAGACTTTAGTTCTATACTATAATCATCGTAGTTTGACATTTAAAATTTTAGGACGTTAACACAATAAATAAAACGTATTGATAATATATACAGATCAATATTGTTCGTTACAGTGATGCTTTGTTCACTAAGTTACTGGAAAAGTCTAGGGTGAGGCATAATCTTTTACCAAGTGTACTTTGATGTGGATATTAAAGAAATTGTTGAACCCCTCAACGGTAAAATAATTGAAAGTCAAGAGGGATTTAAAGTCAGGGCGTATAAAAAACGTTTTTCTAAGGACATATCTGCATATTTTAGAGATGCTACGGTGACTTACAAACACAAAAAAAAGTCATGGGAATAAGTCTAATGAGTGCTTGATGATGGATATGTTATTTCTTATACAAAAGAAGTTTCCAGTACACATGCTATCGTACATGAAATCGTAATATTAATGAACCTATTGGAAAAACCTAAGGTTATACCTCACTTCCCTATTGAAGTGATAATATATATATTTTTTCCTTAACTTTAACATCTTAATAGACCCAAAGGAAGACGTTGTGAATTTGTGGCATAATGTGTGTGTACCTTACGATATTATAACAGATTTTCAATTTGCAAGATAGAGTGATGGTGAAATGAATCTCCCATCAATATTATTCATGGTTGGTTACACTTTCTTTCCAGATCTCCATGTGTCCTTTCCTTAGTTTCTTAGTTACTAACCGGGATACCTCTAAATTTCTTTTACCTGTTACTATGCGGGTCTTATCTATCCAATAATATCATAGTGTCGTAGATGTAGCAAGAGTTTCATCCTTGTTCCGATATTTCGAGGACAATGTTGGTGTTCTATTCTGTTGCGTCTATAAATGGAATAATGTTGATTTTATAGTCTGTTACAATGCTTCTAGTGATGCGTCAACCTATCTTATAGTATTGATGCTTGTTATACTCTAGCTTTATAATCTATTATTTTAGAAAGTGGTATATACCTTTCTGAATTGTGTCTGTCTTGAAGTGGACTCATTCCTGATTTTCATATAGAGGAATTGTGTTGTCAAATTCAGAACCAATGCTCGATGAAATTTTCGTTTCGATACAAGGCTCGACTTGTCGGTACGATTTATTCTATATATTATAATTTTTATATAAGAACAATTGACTGAATTAGTTGAATTCACACTTTAGGGTCTTAACGACCTGAAACTCTGGGCAGTTTCATCCACCAGGATGCTTATTTCTTGTTACCAGATTTGCAATGTCTGCATACTTAATATTATTTAGATTTTTTTTAGTCAGTAAAATCCCTTATTACACTCCACAACTAAGCTTTTTGCATTAGTTTTACATGACAAACTTGAATGCCAGACTGTGTGCAAAATCAACATGAACAGAAAAGATATTAGAAAGATATTCTCTGAAGTTTACAAGCCTGTCCAATGGCTCTCATCATTGGGATCCTTAGTACTAGTTTTTCATTCTCAGCGGAACAAGGGAAAACAAGATTTGACTTTATTGCTAAGCATTGTACACCAATAAACTGAATCACAGATTCTTGTTGCTGAGAAAGAAATAACGCATTCTCATACTTCTACTTTGCTAGAGAAAGCCTCATTCTACCCTGAATTAAAATTTTCAAAATATTTTTGGATCGGTGATTGTCTTTCTAAGAAAACTTGATGAGAGTTTTTTTTTCTTCACTTTTTTTAGCCCCAAAAAATTTAAATGTAGGCGGAATTGTGCAACATTGATTAAATTAGGACTTGATATTTTCGCATGGGAAATGCAGACTAGTGGAAGGAGGGTTTTCTATATAATTAAGCAATTTTAGTGCGGAGAATCTTGAAAGAACATAGTCTGATTTTCTCAAAGAACAGTGGCACAATTCTATAAGATCTCATGAAGATTCATAAAGGTCCCTTTCACTCAAAATAATGTTGACAAATGTAAGAGCGGCCCATAGGAGATATGAAGAACATCTTCAAAGAGTCAAAACAGAAAGAAAAAGAACGAGAATAAAAAGGTTGGAAAAAAGTAATGAAAGCTAGAAATATAGAAATCTTCTTTGAAAGGCTAAAAAAAAAATTAGTTTAAATCTGGATACATTAAACAGAAGAAAGCCGTCTATTAAAATAAAAATTCAATTGCTTGAGAAGGAAAAAGTTAATCTTAAATCTCCCATCTTTAAACTTTGTGATTACAACGTGGACGCTATCTTCACCTAGGGCTATCTAATGTAAGCTTTAATTTATATTTTCTTTTTGTCATAAATTATAAAAATGTTTTCTTTTTCGTTAAAAAATTAAAAAGGAGTGCTTTGGACGGCTATGGGGTAAGGTTATTAGGCTTTAATTACTAAAAAAAAAAATATTTTTTTAAATTCATCTCCATTGATGAATGAGCAATTTCTAAAGGTAAGTTTTCAATAATTTAATTGTATGAACTGAGTAAATAAGCTGCAAATACAAAACTTAATAGATTATTTATTACAAAACCCAAAATGTTTTGAGAAAGGACACGCTGGTCAGGGAAAAATTTGCAGATTTGGTCAAGGAAAGTCAGGGAAATGTTCAGGGAAATTCAATTCAAAAAATTTTTAAGTGTGACCTGATATATATTGCCCTACCAGGTGAGTAAAAAGTTACAAATAAGTAACAACGTATTGTATGAATAAATTATAGTGACCACTAACTTATGGTCA
>JABUQX010126919.1:15000-19255 GCA_015478945.1 Trachelipus rathkii | reverse complement strand
TAATATATATATATTATATAATATATAATATATATATTATTATAATAATATTATATATTTATATATTAATATATATACCGTATATATATATCACAGTACATTTCTACTATTATTATTATATATAATATATATATATTATTATAATATATATTATATATATATATATATTATATATATATATATATATATATATATATATATATATATATATATATATATATATATATTTTATTATATATATATATATATATATATATTGTTATTTTTTAGACTGTTTGGGTAATTAAATCATTTGGGGATTTTCAAGTACTTGCAACATTAAAGGAATTTCCTATGTTCAGCTCGATCTTCTCAAAGCTATCAATTAACCTTATTCGTACTGCCCTTCATATTATAAGTTATTTACTCTATCAAGTAACCTCAATTTGGGTTTGCCCCTACGATCCCCATCACTTCAGACAAAATACCTTCTTAGCCATTCTCTCATCATTTATCCTAAGCAAGTTTCCTTGATTATCCTTTCCACACATTTCTTCTAGCAACACAATCTCTTAACCATTTGCATTTCTAATTCTATCCCTTCTCTTTATTACTATTTATCCCACAAATATCTTGTAAGACTTTCATTACAAAATCTAATTTTTTTTTTTTTATTTGAAATTAATGTAATGTTCTCACATCCAACAGAACAGTTTGAACACATTCATTCAAACAATTTCATTTTCTTCTACCTAGATAAATTTTCTTTTATCCACATTTCTCCAAGGATACTTAATACTTTTTGTGTTCTACAACTATGATCAATCTCTTCGTTCATCTCTCTGAAAATCCCAATATCCATCCCAAAGTACATAAATACTGTAATTTCCGCTTGTTCTCTCATCTACCTTTATGTTTTCCAACTAAGATTGACCTTCCTCTTTTTTGAGGCTTGTACTAACTTTCATAGCTATACTTTTAGCAAGATTAATGTTTATTCCTTCCCCTGGAAACTTTCAAATTCAAGCACCAAATGTTTTTTTCGATCATATACCAAAAAACAGTATCGTCACCAAATAGAAAGTTGTTCTCCCAAATTACCCTAGTAGACACAAATTAACTTCTTCCCAATTATATCCATACTAACGAGAGAGAGAGAGAGAGTATCCAACATTATTCTAGAAGTATGCACTGCTTTAATCAACATTTTAGTAGACTCCGTAAATGTAATTTTATGTCTTTAATTGAATGTTGCAACAGTTTTTAGATTCAAATACAAAATTTTAAAAGAATTTGATAAAATAATTTCAAGAGATTTTCTTAAAGTGCTATTTTTCCCCAAGAACGAACTTGTATAAGTTCGGAGTTAAAAAAATTGTAAGAGCAATAACTGCAAAGTAAGTTTTATTATTAGCTGTATTTGAGTAACAATTTCCTTCTCCATAATAATCAGTTATGGTATAATTTAAGATAATAACACTTTCAATACTTTAAAGCAGTTTTTAAAGTTGATATTTTACACATAATATTTATACTTTGGTAATTTCAAAATTCCAAGTACTTACAAACATTGAAAAATCGTTTCCAAGACTTTGAAAATCAACGGATCAAGTAATGAAGCCAAAAATATTTGCAGAATATTTTCCAGTGTTGGTAAGATTGCTTGGCAGGAGAAATACTACTAAGTAATAAAGTAGAACTATAACTTCATAGATATTAAAAGGTTTAAATATATATTGCACTAAAGCAAAGCTAAATAAATTTTACTATTGCAATTATTTTCTTTCTCCTGAAAAATTATTACAGACTTGGATTTTCCACGCAACCTTATAAAAAGATATAGTTTTATAAGAAATAAACAAGGACTCAAAGATACTTTTCAATTTTACTATTTACTTACTTTCATGTAATGATGTAATAGATATAATTAAAATATAATTAAATTATAAAATATAATTAAAAAACTGAAATATGAACAACCAGCTAATTAGAAATTTACATTATTGTTTCAAAATAATATATTTTTTTAACAGCAATAGAAATGTTTCTTGCAATTACAGAATAATAATAATATAATTAAAAAAAGTGAGATATGAACAACCAGCTTATTAGAAATCTATATTATTTTTGAAAAAGAAAAAATTCAAATAAGGAACGAAAATGTTACAGAAATTGATAAAGAAAGAGGACCATTTGCCAAAAAAAAAGACAGTAAAATTTTCTTATTTATTAAGTAACAAAAAAAAAATAAAAAATTTCATAATAGCTCTTCCTTTTTATATATATATATATATATATATATATATATTATTATATATTATATATTATTATATATATATATATATATATATATATATATATATATATATATATATATATATATATATATATATATATATATATATATATATATATATATATAAAAAAAAGAGCTATTATGAAATGTTTTTTTGTGTTTTTTTTGTTACTTAATAAATAAGAAATTTTACATCTAATTTAAACTAAAGATTTACAGATTTACAGCAATTCACTTAATTAACAATACCACTTCAAAGGTTTCAATCACGTAAATTCCAAATTAAATATAAGGAAATGATTAAAATTATGAAAACATTTATCAGATTAAAAAAAAATTAAGCATGTTTTGATCAAATCTTCATTACCATTAAAAAAAAAGTAATTTTAAAATTTAAATATATTCATTTCATTAAGTAATGTTCAAGTTACGTAAATGAAGACGAAGTGTTTTTGATTTTACTACTTACTTAATAAATGTTCCATGTAATTATACAGTAATAAAAATATAATTAAAAAAACTGACATATGAACATTGAGCAACCAGTATAATTAGAAATCTACATTATTATTATTATTAAAAAAAAAAAAAATTCAATAGCAATACGAAAGTGTTGATCACGAAATTTCAACAATTGTTATATCAAGGGAAAATTTCTTTTTTATTACTAACAAAAACAGGACCTTGGGTTGAGAATCTAAAATCCTCTTGCATCAAATTTAGGCTTAAATCTAAATTGGATATCTGCTTCTACATTACTGATGCATTTTACTTCGTAAAATAGCTAGGATATTCCTACATCATTACTGGCATACGAATCTTTAGCTGCAAGAACGATTGTTTCAAAAAAGAAAAGGCCTTATCAAGCTTCACTAATCTTTTTCTTTCTCTTTAAGGGCGGTTGAATTTCACTTTCTGTTGACAATAATAGTACATATGAATGGCAGGGAGACATATAAAATGCAAGCTTTAAAAATGAAATTTATGAAGTTTTCAAAAGTTGGAATTGTTTTATCAGTATAAATTACAAAATAATGGTTATATCTAAATGAAAATATGTCATTGCAACAAACCTTGACTTTCCAATTCTATAAGCTCTGCATTTTCATCAGTAACCATTGAAAATTCCTTTTGAGAGTCAATGTCCTGAAATAAAATTATATTAGAAGATTAATATCACTTTATTGCAAATTCCAATTAGAAATATTAGTTTATTATTGGAAGCTCTGACCTATATGTCTGTAGTAGCTTACTGCTTTTCTTATGTATTATAATTAACTTAATATAGACTAAAAATATTGTAATCCTCTCAAACTTTCTTCAGATTCTCCACACAAAACCAAATCAACAGCGTACAATAAAGCAGGACACCTCACTCTCTCTTATATTCTTCATCAATCTAAAACCTTCCCCTACCTCTAATTCTTTCATCACCCCATTCATATAACATAGTAAATAACCAAGGAGACATAACACATCCCCGTCTCACTCCACTATCAATATTATAAATTTCAACTCCATTTATTCTTACACACGCTTCACTATCGTAATACATAATTTTGATTCCATTCAAAAGTCTATCACAATTAGCATAAATCACAAACACTTGACAGAGAGCTTCCCTATTAATATTGGCATACGCCTGTTGCAAGTCCATAAAACTATATATATATATATATATATATATATATATATATAATATATATATATATATATATATATATATATATATATATATATATATATATATATATATATATATATATATATATTATATATATATATATATATATAATATATATTATATATATATATATATTATATATATATAAACATATATATATATATATATATATATATATATATATATATATATATATATATATATACGATAGAGATTTTAGCAACCTACCACTGTATTTAAACTTGTTATAGCCTGATCTCTAGTCCTTATATTATTTTTATTATTGAAAAAAAAAA
>JABUQX010126919.1:7500-10000 GCA_015478945.1 Trachelipus rathkii | reverse complement strand
ATATGCACTTTTTCGATCGACTCCGAAGCGCACAAAACTTCTGGGAAGATAAAATAAGAGTTTTCTAGTAACCAAAATAACAAGAGGATCAAAAAGATGTGCGAGACTAGATGGTGTGAACTGTCATGAAGCCGTTTTCCTTTTTAAAGAGACTCTTGAGCCAATACTCTGCGTCCATTGAAGAAAAAAGAATGCCTGGGGAATTATCAACAGAAAGCTTACTTTGTTCGTTAAATTTAATCAGTACCGGATTTTGAATATTTATATAACATTATACGTTTTAAGTAAACTTTCTGGAATAACCTACACCTTGTCAAAGCAGGTTACAGAGTGTCCATTTTGGACATTGTCAGTGCAATTAAACTTAGTGAAAGACATTACTCAACTTCTCGAAAAGGGAAGGGTTCAATGTTGGAGATTTTGGAACCATATCACACACTAAAAATTGTATGCGATTGCTATAGGGTATTGAAATAACAATTCCGAGAACTACAAAGTTACCGAAACATCGTTGTTATGTGCCTACCATCAGATCTCGAATCATATTACCGCATCTCAGTTTTTTATTCCGTTATGGATGATTGGTTTCTTCGTTTGACTGATCAATCTTCTCTTCGCATTACAAATCACTATCCATTCTCACTTCAGTATTGTTCACCCAGAAAAGTTGCAATCTTCGCTACCCTATAAGCATATTGAAAAAAAGCATCCTCTTACATTAAAGATTACCTTCCGAGAACAACTCACGAGGATACACTAAAAGGAGAGCGGTGTCTCTGGCAGCGTAAATGGCTGTTATAGAAAATGAAAAAACCAAAAACTGCGATCGGCGCTTTGGCTAAGTGTGAAAAGAGGAGGTTTCCTAACATTGCTTCTCTCCTGAATATCTTAGCAGTATTGCCTGCATCCACCGCAACAGTAGAAAGAACTTTCACATTAAGGCGCTGAAAACATATTTACGCGAATAGTGTTGTGGAGAGAATAGCATTAGCCAGGTCATGCTTTATATATTACTGTCAATTCATATGAGGATCTCACACAGAAGTCAGCAACTTGAAAATATTTTGAATCACCTTAGTCAAAAAGCAAGGAAACTGAAATTAACCTTACAAAACGATGGTAAGTTCTTATGAGTTATATATATAGTATATATATATATATATATATATATTATATATATTATATATATATATAGTATATATATATATATATATATATATTATATAATTTTATTTTCTATTTATTACTTATATCATTAGTTCTATTGAATATATATACTATATATATAATATATATATATATAATATAATATATATATAATATATATTATATATAGAATATATATTATATATTTATATATATATAATATATATATATTATATATATATATATATATATTACTTATATGTATATATAATTTAACTTCATTTAAAATGTAACCACTTGCGAAAGTCGCAGCCCCCCCCCGAAATACAAAATCCCTGGCTACGGGGGTGCCGGGGGGAAGGGGGCCTGTATATATATATATAATATATATATATATATATATATATATATATATATATATATTACTTTTTCAAAGTAAACCCTAATCATGGCCCAAAATTAGCAGTGGAGGTGATTTGACAGAGGGAATAAAGCTTCGAGCAGAGTGGAAAATCTTCGCATATAATCTTAAACATTTCTAATTTCAGATTAAATTAAAATTTAATTAAAGATTTAACCTTAACATCAAAACTAGTATTGTCCTGTATTATATAGGATACCTTCATTACTTTTTATAAATATCTAATTTGAAAAGTAAAATACACAATAGGTATATTTTATGAAAATTGTTCTTCCGCTATAGGCCTTTGCTTCTTCTCTTCTGACCTCCTTCCCTCCTCCTGCTGAGTCAGACAAAATGTCTCCTCCAAAAGCTAAAAAAAATACACACATTTTGCTTATTTTCTGAAAAAAAAAGAAAACTGCTCAAAATTTCTAAAAGTAAAAAAAAAAATATCGTTGATTCGATACTGAAAATAAAATATCGATATATCGATATATCGGCCGAAAAAATATCATTGATATTATACTATCGAAAAAAAATATCAATATCGATATACATCGGTCCTCTTGCGGCATCCCTAGTCATCACTTCACTATAATAGTACTATAGCTTGGTATGTGTATTAAAAGCCCTCCTAGTTGCAACTCAAAGACTTTGTATAGTATAGGCCTATTCACAAATTGGAAGAATTAAATACTATTTTATAATTTATTAAATATTTTAAAATTTTTCTTTTATCAAGAATTTTTAAAACCTTATATAATAAGTTAGGTCTGCACATAAACAAATCCACTCGAATTGCACTGCCCAAATGTTATCGAATGTGGGTACGGGGTTAAATTCTCAACATTCGCCCCTTTGACTCGTGTCATTTTACCGACAAGCCACGGAAAACATTGGCCATTTGGCGAGCATGTTAAGGCTTTACCACGCCCATCCTTTACTTTTACC